>OZ005654.1:67260919-67575919 GCA_963930645.1 Salticus scenicus | reverse complement strand
ACCTTATATATATATATATATATATATATATATTCCATGTATATATAAACTTGTTAATGTTCATTTTAATAGAAATATGCAGTGAAAGGATAAATAGGGTTGGTCGAAAAAAAAAAAAATCTGAATTATTAATAGTTTGGAAAAGTTTAATTTCTAAATCAGCATAATGAATTTAACTTTTTCAACTTATATGCAACAATTTTCTGCTTCTTACCTGGTTTAAAAGAAAGGGGGAAAATGTTGATAAGAAATATATATATATATATATATATATATATATATATATATATTCAAAATTGAATTGATAATAGGGTGGAAAAACCCAATTTCATTCATATCTCCATATTTTACACATATTTTTTTAATCCTCTTCTTCATTATGGCATACGAGGAAGATCTTAAATAACACCAAATCATTTGTTTCACAAACTAAGACAGATGCATTTCTTTTATAAATTGTTTTATTACTTTTAGCGCATTTAACAAAAAACATAATATATAATGTGGAATTTAGCGTACACATTTTACGATAATCGTAAATGAAAATTGTTTCTTTTTAAGATTTAAATATACCTATGTATTTGAATGTCAACTTTATTACTATATATGGCATGCATTGTTTCGTGTAAGCTAACATTTACAATTTAAATACATATAGGTTAAAAAGTCTCGGAATAAAAACAGCTTCTTACTAAACGTAAACATCCTAGCAGATTACAAAATTAAGCTTAATACCATATATATATATATATATATATATATATATATATATATATATATATATATATATATATTCAACTAAATTCATTTGCAATTTTCATTATATTTTACTTTCCTAAGTGTGTCTTGAGCTGCAAATAATTTTAATCCAGTGAAAAAAATATTTCTATATGCACCTGCTTTTATCTAAGTATAGTTCCTCCAATAACTTTTCACAAGATAATTTTTATTTTTTTATAGTCTTTTTAATAACACAATCTGCTATACATAATTAGCGGTAGAAAAAAACAAAAACATTTAAGGACACTACAAACCCTTAAATAATTAGTGCATTTTTCCCCTCAATATTGTTGTTTAAGGATAGTAACAATAATTATTCCAATTTTCGATATTTTCAAATTTATGTTCATATGTTACATACAATTAAGGAGTAATTTAGTGCGAAATATTTTAATCGATTTATAAGCTATTTTGTTATTATATGCCTTAATATTTAAGAAGTATTTTTTTTTAAATCTATATTACCCATTAGAATTCAAATTAGACCCCCAAATAATTTTTTTCAGACACCAAATTTCTCCTTTGCTAACAATTGCATAGATGCTGATTATGTAAATGCAATATCTAAAAACAATTTAAAGTATTATTAATAATAATATTACGCTGCTTTAAGCAATTATATTGAATATTTATTTACTACTTCATTTTGTTAGTAAATGTAATTACGTTTTTCTGTTATTTTTAAAATTTTTAACTAGAAGAAATATTCTTACTCAAGATAGCGTAAAGTATTGAAACATATATGGTGATAGTTCAAATTTTAAACTGCCTTTTTCACAAATAAAAACAGTGTATCATGTTGAATTCTTTTTATACATGTATATATATATACTATATCAATAGTTGTATGAAGAACTTTTATAAATTTACAATTACATATCATCAGTTTTACAAAAATCAATATTTTTTTTCCATAAATAATTTGTTTAGCAGCTCTGTTATTCACCAATTTAATGCAAAGTTCCCAATCAATATAGAAATTTAAGAACAATGACAACTTCTACCTCTTATAACTAACGTAATCTATTTCTAAATGTTTCCTCTAATAGAAAAAACAAAACAAAAATAAAAGTAAACTTCTTTTGTTTTGAATTTCAAAGCCGTTGTTTATTTATTTATTTATACGTGTAAACTAGTAAAATAAAATCATACGAACTTAAAATAATGTAGTAGAAAAAAGCAGGAAAACCGAAAGGATTTGCGGAAATACATTAGAGCAATTAATGAAAAAGAGAGTAATTGTTTAGAAAACAGGTAAGAACTGTAATTAAGAGCGATTAAAGATTCTAGAACGGAAAAGGGAAATGCGTTAATATGATTGTTTGAAACTTACATAATGTAAATTCAAGCAGAATAAAAAAATATAATTCTCTACAAATGGGTTTTAAAGACATTTTACAAACTGGTTACCGAAATATTTTAAATTAGTGATGTATTCAATAATTACAATACTTCCTTTACATATGAATGTTCTGTAAGTATTAGTAATAATGTATCAATATCAAATCCAAAGAATATTGTTCATTTTGTCAAAATTAAATGCATTTGAAAACCAGTGTATACATTTTTGTTAATAAGGGAGTAACTACAATATCTTTAAATTTTAGCTTAAAATTTTGAAATTCCCGTTTGAATTTGCAGTTTTAGACTACATCTTATATTATAAACATTTAATTAAAAATGTTAAAAAAAAAAAAAAAAGCTCGTCAAAAACACAAAGCAAAATATTAAGGAATATTTACAATGTGAAAGCCATTATAATATTTCAAACTCGTGTGCTCACCACTCGTATTGCCACCTAAAAATAAAACAATTTAAAGACCGATGTTTTCTAAGATAGAATAATGAAGAGTCTGAATTTCATGCATTATATACAGTCGGTAACAAAAGTGTCCGAACATTAGCAAAAATTCCTATGTAAAAAAAGTACACGTCATACGGTTTTATTAAATAAATCCTTATCGAATCATGTTCATACATTGACTAAGAACAGGATTCGACAAGAATTTATTTAACAAAACCGTATGAACTGTACTTTCATTACACAGGAATTTTCGATAGTGTTCGGACACTTTTGTTACCGACTGTACTCATCCTTATATTGAATAAAAACAGAGGTATGGGTAAAAAATTGTTTATCGCCAAAAAAGGAAGTCAAGTTTGAAAATCGAGACGGTTTTAGCAAAACTAGAGAAAACGAGTATGTACATATATATATATATATATATGTACATACTCGTTATACATATATATGTACATACTCGTTATACATAGGTTATATATATATATATATATAACCTCGTTAACGAGAACACGGTTTACGTGGATTACTTTTAACATAATTACTAATAGCATTAACTACTGATAAGATGAACAAATTCTTTTATCCCCTTTGAGACTCACTTAAACGAGGCTCGAATGTATATATATATATATATTTGACCGACAAATTGAGAAAGGTGTTAAAACATATCAGGACGATAAAAGTTACCTTAGAACATGGGGTTGTAAAACATGTTGAAATTAAACATGTTTAAATAGGTGAAATTAAACTTGCTTGCATATTCTGACGTGATGCTGGAACGAAAAAACACAACACGAAATATAAAATATTTTTTAAAATATTGTTACAATAAATATTTTAAATGGAGACAGATAACGTCAATAATCAGTCTAAATCGTCGTAAAAATGATTCCCGCAATCTATCGAAGACACAAAGGAGGAGCTGTTATCTGGGATTACCGTTACAGCGGTAAAAATCAAAACCATATGTGTTGTGTTCAAGCGCGTACTGGGACCATTTTTATGCCATTGTAGATTGGGCAATGCCTTTATGAAGTTGCAAGGAGTTATCGTAAGAGGTTCGGAATGCGCGAGTTGCGAAGTAATCGAGTAACTTTTTTTTATTAAAGTAAGCTAGCTATGAGTAAGCTAGCAGTTACTTGTTTTAAAGTGAAGCTTCGTACTTTGCAAAATTTAGTGAGTAATTAGTTTTGGATATGATTATTGAAAACGGGAATGAATATAAATGCAAATTATTTCACCAACGTATAAAAAATAATACTAGGTCTATTTTCTATTCTGTTCGGTTCGGAGCTGTTATGCTACTTTCGTGAGCGGCTGTTTACGAGGGCTGCAGACATTTTGTTTTCAGTTCGTAATAGTTCTTGGAGTTAATTTAATTCTTGGAGTTTAATTAATGTAGTTGTACTTTTCTTATTAATTGCACAGCAGGTATAAAGAAGGTTGTGGAAGTAGCACAAGAGTGATATTCACATCTTTAGTGGCGTCACTTCCAACAACGTTTGAATATTTAAAATACTAAATCCTTTTCGCAGTTAGTACTTTTATTGTTCAAGCATGACATTTAAACATGTATGCTTAATTACATATATAGACATCCATCATCCAGAATGCCCCTTAATGTCCCTTAGTGGGAAAGAGTACTATTTAAAATAAAATGTAGCTTAGCTCCCTACATCATACCTAGAGAAAAGATACCAATCACTGTATTTCTTAATACGAAAATGATTTTTTTTTTTTTTTTTTTTTTTTTTTTTTTTTTTTTTTTAGATACAAAGCAAGCTTTGTAATGCACCGTAACATACAATAACATAAAATCTTATGAAAGATTGTATTTACAATCTTATCCAAAAAATAAATAAATTTATTATGTATATAAAATATTAACAAAGAGAAACACTAATCATATAAAGATAAACTGCTATAAAACTTAAAAATACATCAATCATTACGTTTTTAAAACATATTCTTTCTTCTTTTCTTTTTTTTTTCTTTCTTTCTTTCTTTTCTTTTTTTTTTTTTTTTTTTACTTTTGTAAGTTAAAATAAATATGTAAAATTAACTAAAAGATATCGTTTATATAAGAAAATCCATTTTATTAATCATAATGATAATTGTTCCTATAATTAATCATAATTGCTTAAGGGGTTAATATATATACATATCAACTAACTAGTATAGAATAATCTTCTAAAATATATTGCGAAGTTCTGCATTTAAATACCATTGAATTATCGCAACCCAGTTGTTCATTAGAAATGTTTAACAATTAGACTATAGATTTGTCTAGTTTAATTTATTTGACTGGAAACTCACCTCATTGTTGAAACGAGAGACAATTAACAACACCGTCTGGTTAAGTCTGGTTAATGGAAAATTGATTTTAACAGATGTTGTTGGAAATTAATTCACTTTTGTGCAGAACATTGCTCACGTCTGCAAAGTTGTTCTTATTCAGTCTTCTCTGAGACAATCCCTTTTCATTTTTAATGAGAAATGGGTGATGCAAACTATTCGTATGACTTATTCAAACGAATAAGTACATTGAGTAAAATTTTGTAACATATATTACCATACAAACGCAGAAAAATGAAAATTTGATTTATGATTTAATTATCACAGATAATAAATGGTCCTTTTCTAACCGATCATTTTAATACTGTAAACATAAATCTAAAATAATATTTATAATAATCATTTTATTTTTAATTTCGCATTAATAAAGTGAGTTTGATTTAATAACGTGTTACGTATAATAATAAATACATAAATTCTCTAAGTATTATACATTGTATTTCCTTTAATTTAATCAATCAAACCTTCCTTAAAAATCAGACTACTGCTAACAGGTAATTTCTGTAATATTTTTCTTCAATGCACAAATAATTCAAAATCATATAAATCATCAGTTAAAACGTCACAAAGTAAACTTTGTGACAAACGGACAGAATTCTTATACACAAGTGCAATGTATTCAACTGGAACAGCGCATGCCTCATTAAGAGGTGAAGAATTGCGCCCATTACAATGTTTTCCTTCTAAAAGGCGACCATGTGGTTAATAATAGTTATAATTATAAATTAATTTAAAACACCAAGTAATAGAATTCTGAAAATTATTAGGTAACAGACCCTTAAATTATTAGTAAGTTGATCGTTCATACAGTAGTAATACCATCCCTTCATTACATTTGGCTTTGTGTCAAATAAAAAATGTATTCTTCTTTCTAATCCTCACTTTTCAAACCTTTTTTAAGCGAGTTCTGGTAAAATTTGTTTTTGCCTAATGTGCAATTTTATTTTTATTTTTTAATAATATGGAATAGCATTTAATAAATATTCTTTTTTGATACACACTTTATGAATATAATATTACATGACACTCGCTTCAGTAGGGAAAGTAATCAGTAAGGAAAAATGCATGTTCTAGTCGATGAATGAACTTTATTGAATAAATATTCTTGGCATGGCCTAAAACATTATCAGTTATAGAGGTATTCAAAACGAAGTATTAATAAAACTGTCAATGAAGCTAGTATTCCTGAAGGTGATTCCGAAATAACTCACTCTTATCACAAATGTCAAACAAACATCGTTTGAAACACTGCAGATCAGAAATGTCGACGATTCTGAAGCAATGAGAGAACATCTTAAACGATAATCTTACTAAGACATCCACACATCAAAAGGTTTCTGAACTCAATTGTCTTCCCGATATTTAACCCCTTCCAGGCTTATCCCGAGCTCAAGTCGAGCAGACAAAATGTAAAAGACCATCTTAAAAGTAGCTTTCCTTATATTTATTTTATTTTATTTTGTTTTATCTTTTAAGGAAATGCTATACGCGAATGGTGTTATTATGTTTTTAAAATATACATCTCTAACAAAAGAAGCATTAAAAATTTTGAGATTTTTTAACTTCAAAACCGTAATATTTCGAGCCACGAATGTGTTAACTTTTTTTTTTTTTTTTCTCAATTTTTGCTTCGGTTTGGCAAACATTTCAGTCCATTCTGGGAATTATAATTTAATAGATGCAGTTATAACTTAAGAATATATTTTATGCATATTATTATTGTTAAATCGTTTTACACCATCAAGACTGTTTAATTTTTAAAACATTACGAGGATTTTCTGCTATTTTTATGAAATCTTTACACACAAAAAATTAGGTTTATAATAATAATTTAAAAAAAAAAGTGCTATACAAAATTAATTTACTTTTTATACATTACAGAGCGAATTTCGACATTCGCGAACAGAAAAAAATTTAAATAAATAAATAAATAGATGAAAAATATAAAATAAAATAAAATAACATAAAATAAAATAAAATAAAATATATAAATAAATGAAATAAAATAAAATAAAATAAAATAAATAAATAAATAAATAAATAAATACACTCAAAATTTAAACAAAATGGTTAAGATGGACATATTTAATGAGTGACAAAAATGTTTATTATTTTTGAAATATAAATTTTCACTATACCAAATTTAGTTTGTTAATGTAAACTGCGTTAAATAACGCAGAATTGAAATTTTAATATTTATGCTTCTTGTCCTAATTTAGATGATGCAAACAAAAGCACACACACAAACACACACACACACACACACACACACACAGACACACACACACACACACACACACACACACACACACACACACATATATATATATATATATATATATGAATAAGTGAAGTGGAATGGAGCGGATTTAACGTCACACAGAAGCTATGCGTTCGACAGTTAGCAAAATGAAGATTACCTGTTTCGGAAACAAGCTATCAAAATACTGGTTTTGATGTATACATAACCAGAAAAAAAAAAAAAAAAAAAAACATATATAAGCTATTTTCTTTCAAATAAATTGTTAATTGAAACTTTTGACGCGTTATAAATAATATTTTCATTTTTTATATAAAATAGGTTAAAAAATAAATGTGCTCTGAATTATAAATATTTCTTTCTTTCTTTTATATTTGTATATATAGCCAAATGTTTCTTAATGTAGATAATTTTCTTTGTAACTTCTATTTCTAGATAGTCCAGAAATACAAGCTACTATGAAAGTAATCTACATTAAGAAATATTTAGCTATATATATATTAAAAGAAAAATAAATGAAAATTTGGTATATTTTCAATAATAATATTTTATAAGTATCATATTCAAGTTAGGTTTTTATACTCAGTTGAATATTTTTTTCCTTAAACGTCTGGGCTAACACTCGTTTTAAATGATACAAACAGCACAAAATACACTTTTAAAGACTCGGAAATTCGTCTTAAATCAATGGAAAGAATTCATTAAGAGATGTAAGATTACTATTCCCTTAAACGATTTTGTTTTTCAATGTTCAATAAATCACAAGGCTTATCGAAGTCGTTGGAATTCGGAATGCGGAATTTCCCTAGAAATTTGTAGATAGATCTTCTTATACTAAATATTTTTTATTTTATTTTATCATTTATTGTTTATCCTTGTTGAGTTTTAATTACGAAGCTTTCTAGATTAAAATAGGAAAGATAATGTGCATACATTTTCAATAATATTTACTTAAGGGTTTACAGGGGTTTTCAAAGCTAATAAAGATCTATTTTTTCAATATATTTTTAAGCAAATTAAATAAAAATATATTCTATATTTTAAGCATATAAAAAGAAACTTTTAAGCAACATTTTATAAACTTTTAATTTGAAAATTTGGAAAATTCAGTCGATGGGTCCTGGTTTATGGGGGACCCATCTGTACAGTGATTGTCAAAATTACTCCAAAACTAATGCATTGTATTTATTGAAATTTTGCACACTTCTTCAAAAGGAAATTGACTAGAGCTTGAACAAGGGCATTTTTTTTTTCTGTAACAACTAATTTTACAAGTACCGGTACAATGTACCGATAATTGCACTAACTTTGCTTAAGACTGAGCCATATCTGTATATATATAAAAATTACGTGTCACGATGTTTGTCCGCGATAAACTCCTAAACTAAGGAACCGATTTTAATGAAATTTTGCACTGGTGCAGTTTGGTCCAACTTGAGAGATAGGATAGTTTTTTATCTCAATTTATTGTCACAATATTGTTTTATTGCAATTATTTGTTAATTATAGACCTTTTTTACAGTTGCTCCAAAATATCTGTGAGTTCCATAAGTTTAATTGTTGCCAAAAAGAAAAAATACGAGTTCATTTTCTTTCGACATAAAAGTAAATACATTTAATCAAACATGAACATTAAAATTTATAAAAAGTTCAATTATACATCTCACGAAAATTGACGTCATAATCAATTTAAAGATTTTATTCGCATTGATAAAGTCCCAGTAGCAGAAAGTTTTGTAGCTGTCTGCGACAGGCTTTTAAAATGTCATAATCTGTCTGCAAAATTTGCATGCAATCAGGGATGAAAACGGCTTACACTCAAAAAGCCTGAAAGCTGATTAGGGGGAGGGGGGGGCTTAACATCAGTGGTGATCTCGTGCAACAATACTCAAACACAATTTTACTGCAGAACAATATAGTTTAAACAATTGTGTGTATTTATTCAATTAAATATTTTATAGCAATGTTTGACACAACACAATATAAATAATAAAAGTATTAGTTTTAGTTTTGATACAGAAATTTTTTTAAGTGAATTGTTATTCGGAAGTTGCAGAAATTTTTTTTTTTATCAGTGCAAACAAAAACTGTCTGCAAGCCGTTTTTCTGTGTCCGCGACTATGTCGCCGTGTCGCGGTGTTTCTGCCACTGGGGATAAAGTATGTAGTTATACACAAGTGAAGTGTGACGTCACTGACTGTCTGTGAAGTCAAGAAAAAGATTTATGTTAATCGCCCATTGGATTTTTTGTAAAAAATTATTAAAAAACGAGAAAAATTATTTCCGGATTTTAATCCCCATATTTTTGTATAGATATGTATTATTTATCAGTGCATACGTTAGATTCAGTTATTTTGCTGTCAAATTGACAAAATTTTAATTTTAAATTTCAAAGCTCTGTCGTCCTTGGAGTTTTTCGTATTTGGCGATCAAAAACGTAACACGAAAATATACAAGCTAGATGTATATTTTCGTAATATGTATTGTGCGAAATATTGTTTCATATTATTCATTACTCTCTTAATATAAGTTGTTAAAATAACCATGATTTTTGAAAGGAATTAAATGTGTGCGCCAGATAATTTGGCGATATTATTTTTTTTTCTGCCAAGGATGATAAATATGAAATTTATTCCGCTGCAACATGTTAATATCTTATATCAGATACATTATGTATATGCTACAATTTATTTCACGTGACACGTGTGTTAAAAATTTATTTACGACATAACCTTGCTTTTTCAATTTTTGTTGCATTATTCTAATCTGTATCACTTTGTTTTCTTTAAGAAATTTGTGATCTATACATAATGTTCTAAATAAAAAGTAACCATTTCAATATTTTAAAACATATTTAAAAGTCTGTTTTAGTTAACATTAAAATTTAAAACTTAATTTAAAACTTATTTAAAAGTCTGGAAGAGTTTAAGTCTGTTTATTTGTTTTGTAACGCTAATCTATATGATCGATGTTCGAAACTTTAATTAATTATTTCTCTTATTTTTCTTTACTTTTTCTTTAATAACTTACCAATTTAACGTTCCTGATTAAATTTGTGATTTATATATGTATTTTGCATTAAATTTTGATTCATATTTATTGCTGAAAATGCGATCTTAAAATCTTGCAATTTTCTTATCTTAATCCTCAATGCTTTCCTTCTTGATTAACTTGAATTTACTATTAAAATTTTAACATACTCAGAATCTTCTCACCACTTCGTTAAAATATATTAATCTTTTCAGTAATATATCAATCAGTATATCCCCACAACGATATTTGGCGATTTTTTGTTGGTGATTATGGCTAAATCATAAATCTATAAATCATAAATGATAATCTAAATCATAAATCAAAAACATAAAATAATAAATCCAAAATAAACAACATATAGGCTGCCATATTATATCACAAACAGTCCAAAGCGACATCATTATCGTTCAAAACGGCGCCAAAGAAAAATCGCCAAATTCAGCTGTGGGGATATACTGAAGTTATAACTATCCGAATATAATTATTGAAGTTATATTATAAGTTATAGTTGTGGGTAACAACTATAGTATTTCCCCACACCTGGATTTGGCGATTATGTCTAAATCATAAATCTAAAAATCATAAATGATAAAATCATAAGCTAAATCATAAATCTAAAATAAAAGCATGCAGGTTACCATATTTTACTGCAAAGAATCCAGAACGACTTTGTTATCGTTCAAAAAGGCACCAAAAAAAAAATCGCCAAATCCAGTTGTGGGGAAATACTATATACCTTATCAAATTATCAACGTATTACTTAGCCGCAGCAATGCGTGGCCGGGTCTGCTAGTATATATATATATTTCTTCAAGATCTAGTCAATTCTACTTTAAGACGTGCGCAACATTTCAATAAAATCGGTGCATTCGTATTTGGAAAATCGTGTCTACCGCTTTAATTAAGTTTTTCGGAAAATCAAGATCCACCGGCTGAATTTTCCAAATATTTTAATAAAAATTCTATAAAATATTGGTCTTTTATATGTACAAGATGTTTAAGAAAAACTGTGATTTTTTTTTTTTTTTTTATTTAAAAAAATAGTTAAAATATCTTTTTTTGTAGTCTTATATCCCCTTAACGGACAAAGTTTTGAAGCGGTGTAAATATTCTGAATCCGAAGTTTCAAATAACATTAATATTCTTTAAATGTAAATACAAACACTAAGATTTTCGCATATAAAAATTAATATACATATAAAAAAATATAATTTATATCTAGCAGTTTTTTAAGCTAAAATTTTAAGTTGTTATAATAGCATCGAAATTTAAAAGCAAGATCATTTATATATAATTATAATTTCATAAATGATTTTAAATAATAAAATTTAGTATGCGTTGTTTTTTATTTTAGTAGAAAAGTTTCGTTATAAAAATATAAAGAATTAGAAAATTTTTATATAAATTAAGAATTCTCGTAAAATCTGGTACATTTTTATATAAATTAAAAACACATGCATAAATATATATCATTGAAAGTAATTTTTAATCTATAAATAGAAGGCTTTATAATGTGTATAATATGTATAATTTATATTTTGTCTTCTTTGAAAGTATCTAAAATGTAAATTATTTATTTACATTTCATTATTTATTTTCTAATTTTCAATTTTCTTTTTAGCAAATGCGTAACATATTATTTTAAATATTAATAATAAGAATAGCAATAAGAATAAGAATAAAATTTTTGAAGTTTAAAGTTTTTTTTTTTTTTTTTCCAAAATTCATTTCTATACTCTGAGATGGATATCAGTAAATATTAAATGTAGAATTAAGAAAACTAAATAGAGGAAATATTTGGTTTTCAAACTGATAAATGAAAAGTTTCCATCATGGCTTTAGGGTTTTTATTGATCCATTTAATTGTAATTTTGCTAAAATTCCATTCTTCTCGAGGACATTATCGGAAAATCATGAAATTTTCATTTATAACATCTGTGGTCAAAAGAATATGTAGTTTGTTTCTGTTTTGTTACACAGTTTATTCTTCTTATTAGATGGAATCTGTATTATGTTTTATTTTTTATGTACCTTCAATAAAATAGCACGCTAGTTTTCCATTTTTTAAACAAAAACGTAATATTGTTTTTTAAGTTTTGAAGCATTTTTTTAATTCAAAATTACTCAAAAAATGTCCCATAGGTGGAAAATTAAAACATGAACCAATCATTAGTTTTTTTTTTTTTCATGATTCGTTAGTAGAATCATGGACAACTGTATGTCACAAGCGTATTACAATCTGACCATATGAAAATATGAAATTTTGACCTCTTTACTTGTTTTAATGTCTCCTAAGACCCAACTATTTTTTTTTTTTTTTTTTGGAATAGGTGAATGCGTATGTATACGGTTCGGGAATATTTCGACGATCGTATCTCAAAACTAAAAAAGGGAGAGTGATCGAATGTCTGAACAGATATGGTGTACAGATGATTTACAGATTGCATATCAACATTTATTCTAAATTGGATATCCAGAAGTGGAATCATGACTTTATCTCAAAAATGGCTCTAAAGTTTTTCTTGAAAGTTGCTGTTTAAACATCCTATCAAATATCCTTTCTTATGTAATAGTTTGTTAGTTGTAGAAAACTGAAATAAGTCCTGTTAACATAACTCAGTTTGAGGTTTTGCAAGTGCGTTCCTTTGAAAACGTCTGTACTGAGTTTTTTCAAACACACCACATTATCTTCCTTTAAAAGTTACTTTCTTATGTATTATTATTTTTTTCCCTATCAACTGATGATTTTGCCACGTTTTGGTGTAAATCGGAAGTGGGATCTAAAATCAGTATCTTAAAAACCGCTTCTACATATTTTTGGACAATATCTACATAAACACCCTTCATAGGTACCATTGCACATGTATTGCTTGAATATTTCAAGAAAATTGACTGCTTTTTAGATTGAGAGTTCCGTTATAAATTTCGGAAAATGGTGTTTCACAAAACCGCTCTACCGAATCTTTTTTAAATTAACTATGTAATCTCTTTTTTATATGTCTTTATAGAAGTACCATATTTCTGTTACAGAAATATTGATTGGTGTCAAAAATTTTAAGTCAGTTTTACGACTTCATTATGTCCAAAAAGTACATTTGAAATTTCTGATAATTAATGGAACTTGCGTGGTTCTTACACACTAAAACTTTGTTTTAGTTATATCTATCTATCTATCTATCTATCTATCTATCTATATATATATATATATATATATATATATATATATATATATATATATATATTTACATTTTAAATTAATCAATAAAAAAATAATAAGGAAAAAATGCAATTTGATTTAAACTTATCTGAAATGCTACTTCTTGATTTTTTTCATACCAATTATTCCATTTTTCTCAAGAGAAAAGAAAATGCATTTTACAGAAGGGCAATAAGGAAGTGTCATATAAAAGAAAAGGCTGTTTTATCAAATAAAAAAGAAAAGTGACATGTAATTATAGAAATATCAGTTACTAAAGTTCGATTAAGTCAAAAACTGCTATATATATATATATATATATAAACAATTTATACTTTAAAATACATTATTGTTATCTTTTATTTTATATTAATACTTAAAAAAAAAAAAAAAAAAAAAAAAAAAAAAAAAAAACAGAATGTTATTTTCGAGTATAAATCGAGAAAAATAGGAGAAAAATAAAGGTCAAAAGTATAGGGTTTATATATTTGTCAGAGAAAAAAATATATACATATATATTTGAATTATTTTTCTTCTAAAGATACCCATGCAACGGAATAATTAAACAATTGTAAATCTCTCAAAATGGTCTATCTTGTCATTATTATTATTATTTTTTATTTTTTTATTTATTTTTTACTTTCACTATCCGACTACAATATGTAATTGATTACCACATGTAATAGTAAATATTATTTTGTTAAAAACATTGTTATGGAAAGTTTACCTGACTTTCTTATTAGTTTTTTTAAATACAGGCATTAGTTTCGTGTAAATTGACATTAGTACATTCGTGGGTGTTTATAGAAGGAGATAAGTATTTTGTCTAGAATGTCTCTAAAATAAAATGAGAAGAATGAAAAATCATGCGTCTTATAGTGACTATTAACACTTCCAGCTGTACGTACTGGGTGTGTCGTATAACTTTCAATATTCTTCGTCTACATTATCACACAACGGACAGACAAAAAGACTGAAAGGCATACAGACATATAAACTGAATTTATAATCATTCTTAAAAACTGTTTAAAAAAAAAAAAATCATTCTAATTGTGTGTATGTAATGAATGTATCTAAATGTATCCTCAATGTATCTGGATATTCTACTGTATCCCGGAAAATATGAAAATTAAACATGTCAAACTCTATACAAGACGTTATTTTAGCATAATACAATTAATGTCAATTTCTTTATAAATTTTACAGAAGAAAAGTATTTAAATGTCATCTATATATGTATATATATATATATATATATATATATATATGTGTGTGTGTGTGTGTGTGTGTGTGTGTGTGTGTGTGTGTATTAAAACACTTCTCCATATGTGTGTCCCTGAAAAAAAAAAAATAAAAAAAAAAAACTTATACAGGACCTGTTAATGCTATTTTACAGAGGGAAAATTCCTTATATATATATATATATATATATATATATATATATATATATTTTAAATTCTGAAAATATTTTTCGACGCTGGAGGCGGAGAAACGGATAAAAAAACTAAATCATACGCACACTTTAAAATTGTTAGAATAAGTTAAAAACTATTAATGTCAACAAATATGCAATTCCAGAAATATCAAATAAATAAAAAATTAATAAATTTATCTGGCACTGTTAATCTAATGCTAAACATACTATACTCTATACACAGCATTTTTTTGTGCATATGAATAACATATTTTAATTTCATGAAGATTTGTGCAAAGTAAGGTTTTTAATATTTGGTCTATAGAATCGTCGCTTCAAGATTGCAACGCTTTGTAAGGCATTATGGTGACCCTGTACAGTAGGCTGACCATATGTACTCGAATCTCGAGGACAAAACTACCTTCGTCCCCAAAAAAATTACAACACATTTGGGGACGCCGGTTTAAAGTTATTAATATTTTATTACTGTAATTTATTATATGTATGATAAATAATCTGAAATAGGTTTTTTAGGTGCTTTACACATAAAAATTACTAAAATTTTACAATTTAAGGGGATTTAATTAATATTATTATTATTATTATTATTGTCCTGGAACTTCGAGAACACTGCTATATTTGTCCCCAAATTCAATGAAAAAAAAAAAAAATATGGTCACTCTACTGTACAGAAACCATTGACGCTGTTTCTTCATTTTCTACAGAAAACATCCTATACTGAACTTGGATAACATATTTTAATTTCATAAAGGTTTGTCTAAAGTAAAGTTATTAAAATATGTTTTATAAAAACGTTTTTCATAGAATGCAAGGATTTGGATTTTTTTTATGTCCCTGTACAGAAATTAGTAGAGGTTTTCACTCCATTTGCAACAGGGAATATGCGATAGAGAGCCTAAATAATCTATATGTGTTTCAAGAAATTCCATAAGTATTCCACAAGAGACAGAGAACGGAAAGTCAGACCGACAGTCAGACAGACGGACAAAAAGAAATCATTAATACTTTTTAATTTGTTGGAAAATGTATGCATTCCATGTTGGTGAATGAAACTTCTTATTATAATGGTCGTTCGCCAAATATGTCATTTCATGACTTTTTTCATTGCGGTTACATAACAGTCCTAATGTATGAAACCCATGTGTAATTGATTATGGTGTCACAATTCAATGCTGCAAGTCGACTTGTTCGCAATACACTAGGACTAGGTATTGATGAGAACGTTCGTTAACATATGAGCCTTTGTTTCAAACATGTATTACAACTTCGAATACCTGCTTTAAAAGTATTGTGTATGTTTGTCTTTCTGTAATAAAATATTTTTTGTGACCTGTCTGGCATCTTGTTTTGAGACTGGCTTGCGTTCGCCCCCTTAATATTACTCCATGCTTCTTGAATGTTATTGTGTTCCTACAGGGTGATATATGTCTATATAACAAAATATTTGTCATCAGATAACTTCCGAAATAGTGAACCAAATCGGATCAAAGTGGGAGCGTAAAATTATGCTACAAATATATTGGATGAGTTCGTTAACTAAGGTGCTCCTCTATTTTGTTTCCAAGTGGCAGTTACTTGAACATTTGCCATCACTGTAACTGTTGAAATGCTAAATTAATTAAAATCAAATTTGTAGAGCATACTTATTTTAGAAATCTGTTTTGTATATTTTTGACCAACTTGATCGCCATCTTGGTTCCAAGTGCGAGACTCTTTAGAATTTCAAATTCACATAAAAATGTATGTGATGCGATTGATTTATGATGCGATTTGATGTTCGTAAATATCTCCACGAATTTTCTTATAAACGGTATCCGAAATTTGTTTCAAAATTGTCATTCAATTCAATGCAATTTTGTTTCAAAATGGCAGCCACGAGATAAGGAAAAGAAAATCAGCCTACCCCATCGGAAGAATCAAGGGGCTTATTGTCTGTTCATATCTTATTGACGCTGTTGCTTTCTCACATGATGACACTTTGAATGCGGGAATTAATGACTGGCTAGTCAAACTTCTACTTGATTCATGTTTTTCAAAATTATTTCGATCAATCAAATCAAATTGTACATATTTCAATACCATTTTATGAAGTTCTATATTTTTCCTTGTCAAATGTATTGTTTCAATCCCTGTGAATGAGTCGACGTATAAAATGCATAAACTAAATTTTATTATTATTATTATTTTTTTTTTAAATATCTTTATGACTTGCTTGTCTGCCTTTTCTTCAGTCATTGTTATTATTAATCTTAAATTGTGTTTAGTCACTGGAACAGCTCAGTTTATAATTTTTATTTAATTTTTAATTTAAAATGTAAATAAAAAAATGTGTTGTGATAGCATTCCGAAACTTCGAAAATCACTATTAACATGACAACCAGTAATGTTATTGTGTTTCAACTCACTCTGAAACGCATATCGTAAACTATCGAAGGCAAACCTAAACATTTTTTTTTTTTTTTTTGAATGGCACATTAAAAGGCAGTCACATACTTATAAAGTTTTTTTTTTTTTTTTTTTTAATACTTTTGCTTGCGATAGAGTTGTTATTTTCTTACGGTAATTTAACGTTACACAAGAACAAAGAAGTGGACAATTAGCAAAAATCTGCGATTCTAACATAGGGTTTATACGAAAATATTGTAATACAAATTTGATCGTACACGGATTATTATGACTCCGTATTTTAATAGTTGTACTGTCTTAAGATTATTGAGCCAATAATTCAATAAAAACATACATACCATCGCTTTTTTTTAATTATACAAAAAAAAAAAAAACTGGATTACATAAATTGAATTGTTCGTTTTTTTTTTTTTTTTTAAATCTCACTTCATAAATAAAATTAAATATCAAGGTAGATTTTTAATTTTATAAAGCATTTTTTTAAGCATTGTATTGTCTAAAAGGAACTAAACTAAGTATTTATTTTTATTTATTTATTTTTTTTTTTTACCATGTAGTTACAGAATTATAAATTTAAAAATTATGTACAACATTTTTATCCCTACTTTCTTTAATAAATATTGCTTTCCCATAAATGTAAACACAACAAAAATTTGTTAGTTTTGCAACTAATTGTTGCATGCACCATACACTGATAAACTATTTTTCTTCTGACATTTAGAGAAAAATCGTGACTCTAGTATAAGTAGCTACATATCATCTACATAAATTCTAGTTTCCTTTGCTAGCGAGTTCTGGGACCCTTTTAGAATTCTAGAGCGTTTTCTTTTATTATCAAATTTATTTAAAAATCTCTTCATGTAAATGCGAACAAACGAGTGGAACTTAAGTAACTATAGTTCTAGTTTATAAATCAATTTTACAAAATGAAGCGATATGCAAATGCTCGAAATACAAAAGCTTCGTAATAAAGAAAAGCTAGGAGAGATTGCGCACATAAGGGATCGGCAAGAAGGAGTACAATGAGCGCTCTGAAAGTACAGATAGTTTTACAATTCCAATAGCGGAGTACCCACTTAAATGTGCATGTTCATTGCTTGAACAGTCTAAGATTAAACGCGGTTATTTTGCCTCGTTTTCAAAAATGTTTGCTTAAATTTTGAAAATTCTTTCTAGGAATTTTTATAGAATGGTTGTATTACAAAATATTTTTCAATTAAACGATTTCCCGTAGACTCGTTTATAAATTTTACTTGGGGCAGGTTCTTGCATGAAAGTTGCATCATTTATATCAACGAGTGCAACGATTATAGACAACGACAGATTAGGTCAAGAAGCAAGAAACCATTCAAACTGAAAAGGAACTTCATTGATTTAAAGTTAAACATATTATCTGGTAACTAAATGTTACTTTTTATTATTTAGTCTTGTTTTGTATCTGTTTCTTTAATTTATTTTCTTTAAATAAAATTTTTTAATCCTTATTAACTGTTTTTCATTTTCTGTTGTATCTTTTTTTTTTTTTTTTTTTTAATTAAATTGAAATACTTACATGTAATACAAAAATATTTGTCTACAAAAAAAAAAAAAAAAAAAAAAAAAAAAAAAAAAAAAAAACTTATACCAAGGTAATTTAGGTGCAATTATCATTGTTAACAATTTTATTATAGTTAAAATTAAGAGCAATCTCTCCTACCCATTTGCGTAGTCTCTACAACTATATAAGGAGAGACTCTCGTGGTTTTATTACAGCTGTTGTTTTAAATCGTTGTATAACAAGAAAATGGGAATGGAAAGGCGTAGAAAAAGGATCACGTCAAAGCTATGCACCAACAGTTTAATAAAAAAATAAAATTTAGGTTATTTATAACGTTTTGTTAAATTCTGCATCAACTCGCCTAGTTTTACCTTATAATGTTTCACCATGTAGAAATGTAAAATTGATAATACAAATGCATGAGTTTTAATTTTGCAATAAATCCAAAAAGCATGCTTTAATCCATATAAAACTTCATACGAAATTAATGGAGTATGTTCATCCGTTTATTTCCCCAATAATTTAAAACTACCATAAAACCATGATTTAATATTGTAAAATAAAGAAAGTTTCTTTAGAAAATTAAAATACTATCTGTCACAAGTGCGTTCTTACATCTATCGTAAGTTACAAATTATGGAACAATAAAATCAAATTTCTGAACTGTCGGAGGAATTCAAAAGCATTTTATGTGCATATCTTTCCCCTCAAGGCTTACAAAATCATTCAAGGGTAGATAAGCCGAACAAAAAAGAAGACACCAAATTAGTCTTGATGCCACTCAGATTTTATCTTGGGCAAAATAATGTTTATCCTTCATTTTGAGAATATGGGAGATATATTTTATAAAGTTTTGAAAATGAAATATTTTCCGTATCACAATTTGTTCGAAAAATTAGTTTAGAATTTTTCTTTTCTAAACAATAATAAAATCTCTTCATTTTATAATTCATTACATTGTAAAGTGATCACAATAGCTGAAACATATATACTTTTTAGATGTATAAAATTAAGGGACAAAATTAAGCCGCGCTATTTATATATTGAATTATTACTTTGACATTTGTAATAACTCGAACACTAATCATTGAAACACTGTCATATTTGCATAATATCAAAAGATAAAATGTTGTCTATGTGAATTTAGTGTAGAAAAAATAAAAATAGATAATAGTGTAGAAAATAGAAAAATACTTTCTGAATATGTGCATGAGTTCGGAGTTTCCTCAAATTAGTTATTTAAATATATTTATAACAAATATTTCTTACTAATAATTCTTTGCTAAAATAACAGTGATATAATTAAATAAAGTTTGGCTTACCTGGGTTTTCACAGGTAATTGCAAATTCCATTGGTGAAGAAAAAATCTCCTTTATATGACTTCTGTATTAAAGACCAGCAACTACTTTTCCTATAATTAATCTTGATTAGAGTGAGAAATTCTTACATAATATGTAGATCTATTATATTTAGGATAATTCACTCGTTGCTAGGTAATGAAAGAAAGCCTAGATGTTTTTTACTTTAATTTATTCATCTTAGACAAAAGGAAAAAATTATGATTAAATAGAATAAGAAAAATGGAACGTCAGTTCCGAATAACGAAAATTACATGATTAAAAAAAAGAATTACAATGTACTTGTAGAGAGACGCGACACATCGTCACGTGATACGGCAGGTGCACCGAACAATCTTTTGGCGGGAAGTAAAAAACAAAAAAGAAAGTTCGGAACAAGAAAAATGAAAGTTAATAAAAGAATGTCTGAGATTAAATATCACAACACCCCCTCTTAAGCTCAGAAATTTTTCAATTGTTCATTAATGCATTTCTATGTCTATTAAAATCAGTTTTTGGTAGAGCTTTTGTGAGGGTATCGGCGCTCATTTCTTTGGTAGGTTTGTATTGAAGCTTTATTAGGCCTTCTTGTATTAAGTTTCGCAGAAGATGATATCTCAGCTGTAAGTGTTTTGTTTTGGACTGGAATTTTTCATTTTCAGCAATCTTGATGGTAGATTGGTTGTCCTGGTACAACACTATAGGACATTCTTGCGGCAAATTTAAATCATCCAGTAGTTTGTTGAGCCACTGTATTTCAAGTGCAGCACTCGCAGCTGCGACGTACTCAGCCTCTGCTGAAGACATGGACACACAGGACTGTTTCTTCGAAGTCCAAAATATTGGATTTTTTCCTATCTTAAATAAATTTCCAGATATAGACTTTCTATCACTTGGGTCATTGGCCCAATCCGAATCCGAATATGCTCTAAGAACAGGTTCACCAGAGTTACAAAGTTTTAATTTAATATCTTGGGTATTTTTCAAATATCTAATAACCCTTTTAACTGCCTCCCAGTCTTTCGCTCTAGGATTTTCGTTTCTACGGCTTAAGATGCCAACGGCAACACTTATATCAGGTCGCGATACTGTAGAAATGTAAAGTAACGCGCCTATAGCCTGTCTGTACATTGTGTTGTTTGGTAAGAGATTGTCATTATCAGTTAATTTTATATACCCTGGTTCCATTGGTGTGTCAGAAGGCCGTGCGTTATCTAGCCCAAATTTGGTTACAATGTCTCGTATTTTATTATTTTGATCAAGCGTAATTACCCCTTTACAAGGTCTTTCTATATTTATGCCGAGGTAATATTTGGCTTCCCCAAGGTCGGTTAATGGATATTCTTCCCTAAGTTGATTAATTAGTATGTCAATATCGTGATTTTTACCAGCTACAAGTAGATCATCAACATACACAAGAATGTAAGTTTCTGTGTTATCTTTGTTACGTATATATAAACACTTGTCATGTTGACTTTGTTTAAATCCTAATTTACACAATGTTTCATTAATTTTCAAATTCCACGCTCTAGCGGCTTGTTTCAAGCCATATATCGCTTTCTTTAACTTACATATTTTATTTTCTTCGCCCTGGACAACATAACCCTCGGGTTGATGCATGTATACATCTTCTTGCAAATTTCCATGTAGGAAAGCAGTTTTTATATCTACATGCCTTAGATTCAAATTTTTATATAGTGACATGGTCAAGAAACTTCTTAGAGTGGTATGCGATGCAACTGGTGCAAAAGTTTCGTCATAGTCCACCCCGTATTTTTGAGAAAAACCCTTGGCAACAAGCCTGGCTTTATATTTCTCGACTTGTCCTTGGCTATTGTATTTGGCCTTGAACGCCCACTTACACCCTACTACTTTGGTCCCTGGTTGAGCGTCAACAAGTTCCCAAGTATTGTTTTGTCTGAGTGAATTCATTTCGTCGAGTGTGGCATTCAGCCAATTTTCTTTTTCAGCTGGGTTTTGAATTTTTAGTATATCATCAAAACACTTAGGCTCATCAATTCTTTTGTCATTTACTGCAAATGCAAATCTGTCGGGCGGAACACCTTTATTTAATCGTTGTGATCGTCGCGGCAGAGTTTGCGTGTCATCCGGACTATCGTTATCGCCCGCTATATCTATATTTATATCAGTATCTAATATTGGTAATTTGGACACCGGAATTTCATCATTTGAATTTTCATTCTTAATTTGTGATGTTTCATTATTGTGGGATTCTCTATTTTCATCCTCCAAAAATTTTACTGTTCTGCTAATTATTACATTTTTATTATTTGTGCAAATTCTGTAGCCTTTGCTACGATTATCATATCCCACAAAAATTCCTTCTTGAGCGGTGCTATCCAGTTTTCCCCTATGTATTTTATGTACATATGCATATGCGCGACATCCGAATGTTTTTATATTTGATAAATCGGGTTTACGGCCGGTCCATTTTTCGTAAGGAGTTGAGTCGCATGAGGAGGTCGGGAGCCTATTTTGTATGTAATTTGCAGTATTTACGGCTTCCCCCCAAAAGGAATTCGGTAAATTACTGTCTTTAAGCAGACAGCGAGCCATTTCGGTCAGCGTACGATTTTTACGTTCTGCCACGCCGTTCTGAGCACTAGAGTAAGGAACGGTAAACTGGTGCTCAATTCCTTCTTTATTCAAAAATTCATTCACTTCCATACTAGTGTATTCACCCCCGTTATCGGAGCGAATTGCTTGCACTTTTCGGCCAAATTTGTTTGCGGTCATAGCCACATATTCCTTTAACTTAGAAAATACCTCAAACTTATTTCTTAGCAAATATATAATAGTATAACGACTGTAGTCGTCTATAAATGTAAGAAAGTAATATTTTCCACCTACAGTGGGGGTTTTCATAGGGCCACATAAGTCTGTGTGGACCAGTTCGAGTGGTACGGAGGCTCTAAATTGTGCAGCTTTGGGGTAAGGTGAATCAGTTAATTTTGACATTATGCATGTTTTACATTCAGTATTATGTTTGCAATCATTTAATTTTATACCCACAGCCATGTCCTTGTTAACTAAATCTTTAATGTGGTTAGTATTTCTGTGGCCAAGTTTCACATGCCACTTGTTTATGCAATTTTCGTTATCACAAGTTTGTATTACAATGTTCGTTGTGTGTTTGTTTTCAGAATAATTTAATTGACATTCATATAAGTTATTTTTCACATATCCCTCAATGCATGTATTTCCCTGATTTACAATTTTACAGGTTTTATCATCAAATACAGCGATACAGCCATTCTCTGTTGCTCTTTTTATAGAAATTAAATTAGTTTCTATTTCAGGGACATAAAGAACATTTTTAAGTGTTATTTTGTTCTGTGTGTTTTCCGAATTTACGGTATACAAATCCACAGTACCGGAACCCAAAGATTTTAGCTGCGTGCCGTTCGCGATAGTGACGTTAGAAACGTTATTTTTAAGATCGCGAAATTTTAGTTTATCATTGCAGATATGTGAAGACGACCCTGAATCAACCACCCAATTTACAGTTTTATCTCCAACATAAAAAGAATACAATTTATCAGCTTTTGGTTTATTGCTCCCCTCTGCAATTTGAGCGCTATCTGGCTTCTCATTGTTCTGAGAGCATATGTTGGATCTGAAGTTGGGTTTTTTGTTGAAATTTTTACTGTGACTTTTAACAGCAGAATTATTTTTGTTTTTTAACTTATAACATTCTTCTATATTATGATTACTTTTCTTACAGTATTTGCAGAATTTCTCCGATTTGTTATGGTATTGGACTTTTAACGCTGAATTTTGATAAGTTTTGTTTTCAAGCCTTTTGGCATATTCATCAGCTAATTTGTTTCGTATATACTCAGGTGTCAATTGCGCTTCGTCTTTCGATTCGAGACTTGTTATGAGAACGTCATACGAAGGAGGGAGTGAGCATAGCATTAATGCAGCTAGGTGCGATTCATCTATGACTTCACCTATAGCAGTGAGTCTGTCGCGTGTTTTATATATATCAGCTATATGTTGGTTTACATCACCACCTTCCATTAATTTTATGGAATAAAGTTTCCTAAGTAAGAAAAGCTTACTCGTAAGGGATTATCTTTCGTGGACTTGGCGCAGAGCATTCCAGCACTCTCGTGCTGTATCTAGATTCATAACATACACGATTTGTTCGTTATCAATAAGTAAATTAATTAAAGCTCTCGCTTTTCTATTTTTTGAACGCCACTGATCGGTTATTGGGTTGGGAGGATCGTCAGTAATGACTGTAAAAAGATCCTCTTTTTGCAAGTACATCTCAATACGAAACTTCCACACATTATAATTTGTAGAGTTCAGCGGTTCAATTTGTATATCTTTTGTTGCTGACATACTTAAACAAAATTTTTGTAATAGTTTTGTTAATATTTGTTCAATTCGTAAATATTCATTTAATATTTTAAATCAACACAGTTAGGATAAATAGTACTTGAAGAAGAAAATAAAATTAAATAGTTTTCATAAAAATAAGCACTTTTCAATACTTTCGATTTAGTGTCACTTCGGTTTTGAAGAAACAAAAACAAATATTTTCGCTTACATTTTCATTTCTTATTTATTTTATTATTTAAATGTAGCAATCTCTTCCAATGTGCAATGAAAAAAAAACTTTTGAACTTTTGTCAAGAATAAATCTAAATTTTCAATTCAAAATATCAGAATCATAATCTAATAGAAAAATACTTTCTGAATATGTGCATGAGTTCGGAGTTTCCTCAAATTAGTTATTTAAATATATTTATAACAAATATTTCTTACTAATAATTCTTTGCTAAAATAACAGTGATATAATTAAATAAAGTTTGGCTTACCTGGGTTTTCACAGGTAATTGCAAATTCCATTGGTGAAGAAAAAATCTCCTTAATATGACTTCTGTATTAAAGACCAGCAACTACTTTTCCTATAATTAATCTTGATTAGAGTGAGAAATTCTTACATAATATGTAGATCTATTATATTTAGGATAATTCACTCGTTGCTAGGTAATGAAAGAAAGCCTAGATGTTTTTTACTTTAATTTATTCATCTTAGACAAAAGGAAAAAATTATGATTAAATAGAATAAGAAAAATGGAACGTCAGTTCCGAATAACGAAAATTACATGATTAAAAAAAAAGAATTACAATGTACTTGTAGAGAGACGCGACACATCGTCACGTGATACGGCAGGTGCACCGAACAATCTTTTGGCGGGAAGTAAAAAACAAAAAAGAAAGTTCGGAACAAGAAAAATGAAAGTTAATAAAAGAATGTCTGAGATTAAATATCACAACAAGGAATTCATTTTACAACACTCTACTATGTACTAAGTAAAAATCTGTATAAAACATTCATTTTGAACATAATATAATAAATACATATATTGTGGTTATTACGATTTGTTACAATATAGTTATTGTAACAAATAGTTATTGTAACCGGCATTGTGTATTGTATAGTTATTGTAACCGGCGCACACGCCATGACACAAGGTGCATTTTCATCTCGAAATATTGATTGTGGAAAAGTCTGCACTGTTAAAAATTTCAATAGAAAACTCTGTGTAATCTACTATCTTAAGTCTTATGTAAAATTACAGAGAAAAATAAACGGAGATGTTAAAAAGCTTATTTTATACATTCATTTTAATAACTAATATTAATTTAATTAATTATTGGTAAGAATATGTTTCGGACTTGGCATGCTTTTTCTGAAGTAAAAACAGTCATTTTTAATTTTAATAAAAAAGTTAAATAATAAAATTACGTTAAAATATACAATAAAAGATTGAGAATCTCGATTATTCACTTCTAACTAAGAATTACTGTAAATTTACTGAGACTCTGGATAAATATTTACATTAAATTTACGGAAATTTTTAACAGTGTGAGATTGTTATTTGTTCTGAAAAGTTTTATTTTAATTTATAAAATAAAAGTATTTGTTTATCTGATCTAAACAATTATTGAATAATTAAAAGGTGTTCATTACTGGTTCATTTCACCTTTTATATGGAATTATTGCTTTAACTTGAATAATTATATTTATTTAATAAAATATTCAGAAATTGTATTATGCCAATTTTTTTTTTTTTTTTAATAGATCTTGCAAAACTGTAGCCAAAACAAATTTTGAATACCTTCTCTTCCTCTTCATCGACTAAATATTTTCGTTAGAATTGTATTTATTATTGTAAAAAAGAAATTCTACGATATTCAGTTTAGAATTTAACTAAACTGAAATAAATAAGGATTACTTGCAGAATATTAGGTACCCATGAAGACGGATACGTAATTTTGTTAATTTGAATCAAATAATCATGTCGCACACGCCATGTGGTAAAATGCATTAACATTTTGAAATATTAATCATTGGAAATGTCTGAGGTATCTCCAAAAAAACTCGAGTAGGCAACCATTTTTAAAATGACCGTCTTTTATTTCAAGTTAATTGTTCCACTGAGCAGTAAAATTTGCCAAACTCATTGAAAACTCACAATCATAATATACAGAGGCTATCTTCCAAAGTTAAGTGCGAAGTTATCGTTAAGTCAGTGACATATTTGTCGTCCGCCTAGCTTGTTTGGGTTAATTCTAAATATGTAAAAATCGACTCAGTAGAGAAAAACCTGGAGATTAACAAAGTATATATATATATATATATATATATATATATAGATTTAATTTTTTGCCCCACTAAAGCTGTGTTTACATAATGCTTTCATTAATAATTACTTTTTCGAATTTTCAGGTTTTTAAACTTGTTTTATTTAATCGCACTGTTTCTAAAGAATTTAAATTGTTAAATATTTTTTCTAAATCTCCTTTCAAAACATAATACAAATCCATTTTTAAAAAACTTTTTCTTTTTTTTTTTTTTTTTTTTTTTTGACTTGCGGTTATCTTACTTGGATGAGAAACACAGCTGCCTACAGCCCTGGAACACGCCCTCCAAAAAATTATTACTTACGAAAAACCTTTTCACGAAGGATTCGTTAACATTTCATTACATCTCCATCTCTCACATTAAAATATATTATGCTCTAGATTCCAAAATTATACTTTTTGTGGTATCGTTGATTGTTTTTGTTTGCAATTTTTGATATACATTTAAAAATTACAACTTTCCTAACTACTTTTTTCTGTTTTGATTACTTAGATAATTCCTAAATGTTACGCGGTGGACAACATAATGAAACCTATAAGAAAATTTGCTTTTTAAATGATGAAATTGACGTTTGTAAAATAAAAATAGGAAAATATCCAAGTGCGCATTATTTATTTATTTATTTATATATTTATTATGTCCCTTAGAGTATATTTAGAGTTTTTCATGATTTTGTTTCAATACAAATATGTACTGTATGGTGTGCTGCCTTTTTTTAGCAACTTAATTCGTAATAGTTTGGAAAAGTTCCATTTGTAAATCAGTATTATACATTTCATACATATTTATTTCATCTTCCTTTTACTTATGGCCTACTAATAAAATTTTAAATAGCGCAAAATACCCTTTTTTGTCAAAATAAGACATAGGCACAATTTTCATATAAATGTACTATATTCTTCACCACACTGAGAAAAAATTATTGAGTGTTTGTGATTCAGGCTGATTGCTTGCACCAGGTTCCTAGGCCTGAGAGGGATTGCCTTTCGTAGGAGTCTTTCTAAGGTATTCCAGCACGTATTTTCGCAAGTTTTGGAGAAAGCCACGGAAAACGCCCAAGGTCTAGGCAGATATCTGGGATCGAATCCGGCATCCCACGTCTAAAAGATATGAACGCAGAGCCACTCGGCCGCTGGTTCACTCACTAAGAAATAATAAAAGAGGTGAGTTTTAGTAACTATATTCTTGGTTTTTTGACCCAATTCTTGGAAATATAGCGAAAATTTCTCGCAATACAAAAAAATCCTAATCTCGATAATCTTCAAAATATTTTATTACCACTGAGAAAATTACAGACTAGAAATTCTCGATCATTTCGTTTATCCAGGTTATTTCTTTACCTTATCTGCAAAACTCGTAACGTTTTTCTTTAGCCCAATAAAAGGAAATGTAATTCATAAAATATATTTGAAATTCTGGCGTTTATTGAAAATTAAATAAACGTAACTGTCTTTCTGTCTTAAAGATTCAATTTTCAGTTAATAGTGCAAAGTGTCTAATGAGCCATTTTTTTTGGGGGGGTGGGGGGGTGGGGGGGATGCCTCTCTCATCATTATATTATGTAAAATTTCACTTTAATTAATCATGGAAACATACTATAAAATTTACCATATAATTATGCTGCTGTAAGTGTTATAAATAAAATTGTTGCGGTAGGCACCATATATAAACAAAAATTATAAGTGATAGATAAAACCTGGCTTCATATTCGTTTGCAGCAGACTTAAAATCACATATATGAGATTAAATTATTAAATCACATTTTGTAAACATTATTTTTAAAGACCTGTCTATTAATAAAATGCTGCTATGAGTTTCTATATATGGATTATTTCCTCAATTCCTCAATTTTTAGCGGATTTTTTTTTCCCTGTTACTTTGTATTTTTTTAACATAAAGAACAGTTTTGAAAAAGTTACTGAGAGATATTGAAGCATACATTGGAATTTTAATTTTAATTTTATTTAATTTTATTTTATTTTTTAACTTCAGTTTTAGGAAATAAATCGAGTGCATTTTGTTGCGTTCTATATCAATATTTGGGAGAAGCCCTAAATGTAAAATTATTTCTTTAAATTAACAAAATTCAATAAATGTTTTACATAAATAATCCATTTAACAGTTCCGATAGACATCAATTTATTGTAATCTATATCTATATGGACATCAAAGGCGAACTTAAACACTAATCTTCAATGGAATAGAAATAAAAATGACATGTTTTAGCTCTTAAAACTGTTATAATCTATTCCTAAATGTATTGTCTTTTTGAAAGAAAGAAAGAAAAAAACAAAAATTTAATATAAACTTCTTTTGTTTTCAAATTCCAAGCTTCCATTTATTTTTATTTTTTTAAATGCATAAATTAGTAAAAGAAAATAATCCGGAATTAGATGAATTAAAAAAGAAAAAAAGAAAGAAATAGAAAATTCTAATGGATTTTTACAAATACATTTGAGTCAATTAATAAAAAGACAAAATATTTCTTTAGAAAACTGGTAGAGATTGTAATTAAGGGCGATTAAACTATCTGGAATGGAAAAGGAAATGCGTTAATTTGATTGTTCGGAACTTACTTACTGCAAATTCTAAAGCCATAGGAAACATGCATTCTTTGTAAATAGGTTTTAAATATTTTATAAGGAAAATACCGAAATATTTTCAAGTTGTGATATATATCTAATCAAAATTGTAAAACAGTACAGTAAAGTGCTACCCAAGATAAATAAAATGTAGGCCTATCCTTCTATTTTAAGAATGTTTAAAAAAATGCTAAAAGTTTAGTTTTATTTCGTAGAAGTATTTTTTTTCAAAGATTTATATACATATAAAACATCTATAAATATATAAATCATAATAATAAAAATGTCGAAATACCACTTTGAAAGATATACATATATATATATATATATATATATATATAAACACACACACACACACACACACACATATATATATAAAGCTGTACTAAATCGCTAAAAATCATTGGAACATTTTAAATTTAAGTGGAAAATTACGAAATTCACTCACAGTTTTGAGCTTTTAAATTTCGTATTACGACGAAAAGGTTTGTTAAAGAAAACGACATATATATATATATATATATATCTATATATATATATTTATATATGTATACATGTTTTTTTTTTTCTTATAGGTTCCGTTGTACTTTAAAACAATAAGAAAAAAAGTCAAAATTCGAAGACAGAGTATTAAAGTATGCTTATTCTGTAAAATCCTATGCACACAACTTTTCGCTCGGATCACAACTAAACAGAACGCCATTATAAAGATTGAGTTTTCTAGGATAAATTAGCGAATTCTCTGCATGTTTTTCCATGTTTTTTAATCACTTGAAGAAAAATGCCGCGTCTATGGCGGATTTAAGAAAAATCAAAATACGCGTTAAAGTGTTACTCTGAAGATAAAATGTAAATCATCTAAAACGTTTAGCGTTTTAATAAAGCGTGAAACGGACTTGCTGTTCAAAATATGAAAATATTCCGATCGTTAAGGTTTAATACATTAAAGATAGACATAAGAGGAAGATATTCTCTTCGCTTTTAGATAGAGACACAATAAGAAGTTATGTCAGGATTTAGAAACTGCCATAGAAAACTGAAATAGACGATGGAAATGTACAAACACACACACAAACACACACACACATTTATTATTATTTTTATTATTATTTTTTTTTTTTTTTGAATGAAAAAATAATAATTAAGCTATTTGTCGATAGAGGGTTCTGTGCGTGAATAGGTCGTACATGTTCATGAAAAACTGTACTGTAATGAAATCCTATTCTGTGCGTCCATTGTGACTACAAATTACAGTTTACAAACGAGTTATAACACTGCTAACAGCGGCTTCATTCGGCGGTTCTTACCTGAGGGAAAACACCTTCACCAATAACGCTTTATTCTCAAAGTCAGCATCGGAATTAAAACTTCTTGTATACACAAGTAGGAGGCGAAATAGGAAATAAACTGTTCTAATCGCAAAATTGTGCAATTTGTAGGACTTTCATTTACACACTTTTCTTTCGCATCATTGTGAAAGATTTAACTATTTGTCTAACTATCGTCGACAAAAAAAATTAACTATATTTTTTCTTTACCAAAAAAAAAAAAAAAAAAAAAAAAAAACTCCCTTCACAAGAATAAATGTTTCGCAAACCGCGTTCAATTCTATCAAGTCACGCAGTAGTTATGGATTTTTAAAATGTCTGCAGACTTATAGGGCATCCTGTAAATATATATATGTGCGTGTGTGTGTGTGTTACAGTAAATAGCCCGAGTCCGTCCTTACGCGTAGGTAGTGCTAGGAATGCGAAGTGTCAGCGAGCATCCTTAATTCCACGTTCTTAGTAGTGAAGACCGGATATCATTACAGCAGTTAGGAAAGATACAAATTAAAATTTAATTTCGGTTATTTACTAAAAATTTCAGCTAGAACCCGTTTTCATTATTGGTATAATAGTTACTTCTCATAACGTCGGTTGATGAAAAATCTATGCATTTGATGGCTATATCAGCTTATGCGGTGATTATATTTGGTTTGTGATTTTTTTGCCATCATATCTTCGAAAAATTCACACGGTTTAAAATATTATGAAGACGATAACTATTTTTAGAAAAAACTTTGTCTGCATACTTTCAATGCTGACCTCATTTGTGCTGATAAGACATTGCAATGTCTCGCCCAAATGGCCATACTACTTGGCATATCATTTTATAATTATATTTTTAATCATCATCAGTAAAAACAACTTTATATTAGGATTCGATATCATAAATATTCATGATGATTCTCTAGTCTGATTCCGATTTTTAAGGTTAAAACGTAACTACGTTGGTCTGCATATTTATTGTTTAAGTGAAATCTATATATCAGTTTGTTTTCCATTTAAATGTATCACACTGTGTGTGAGATGGCCATTGTATCAATAAAAAAGTGCTAATTTATTCGTGTATAAATAGATGTGGCGCGGCTAATGCTCATATCGATTATAAGAGTTCTATATCACAGCCTCTACGGTGTATCATTTTCAACGTAGAAGACGCACCAGCCTCTAAGATATATACCCTATGATGTATCAATATTTATCTAGTCTATTTTATCTTTAAATTAAATAAATTTCATAACTATTGATAAGATTTATATCATTATATTATTTATATTACATGCATATAAAAGCTGATTATTAAATTTTGTTGTGTATTGACTGAAATGTGGCGCACAGTAGCTCGCATTTTTTGCGTTTTCCATATGATTTTTTCTCATAATCTATTGGTTAAACTACACTTAATTTAAGTTGCTAAACTGATATTTAAAACTCTATATTAATTAATGTTTTTGCATATTGATGTTATATATAACGGTATAAAATAAAGCTCTGACATGGGTACATAGCATATATTAAAATTTTTATACAATATATGTTTGAATTGGGGAGAAAAGCTCATAATACATATTAAAATAAATATATTGTAAAAATCATTACATGTGAAAAGTAGGAAATGTGCGTTTATATTATTAGTTAAAAACATTTTCATAATTTAATAATTTAGAAAAAAAATTTTATTGTTTTTATTAAAAAAAATTATTAATAAAAAAAAATAAATAAATAAATAAACTATGAAAATGATAGTGTTTACATATGAAAATTCTTAACATTAATAATAATTATTATTATTACTATCATTAATGATAATTGCTGTCATGCCTAATACACATAAATATCCATTTCCTACTACAGAATGATCTTCTAAAATATATCGAGATGTTTGACATTTAAATACTATCGAATTATCACAACCCAGTTGTTCATTAGAAATGTTGAACAATTAGACTATAGATTTGTCTAGTTTAATTTATTTGACTGGAAACTCGCCTCATTGTTGAAACGAGAGACAATTAACAGCGCCGTCTGGTTAATGGAAAATTGATTTTAACTGATGTTGTTGGAAATTAATTCACTTTTGTGTAGAACATTGGTCACATCTGCGCAGTTATTACCATTCAATCTTGTGTCAGAATGTTTCTATTTATTTTTAATGGAAAATGAATGGAGAAAACTATTTGTATGGCTCCTTCAAATACATAAGTTCAATGAGTAAAATTTTGTATGATAGTATGCAAAATCTTCAACTTCATTAGATATGCCCCAAAAGGGAAATTTATGTATTACATTATAGTTTTTTAATTATCACAGACAATAATTGTCTCTTTTTAAATCAATAACTTTGATAGTCTATATTTAAAAATAGGATGGTATTTTAATTACGCATTTTATTATCTAAATAATATTTTATTTTCGTAATTTAATTATATGCATTTTAAGCTAAATCATTTATTTTACATATCGAATGTATTTATTAACTTTTTACTTTATATTACAAAATATCTTTGCTATAAGAACTATTTAGCATAACAGTGAAGACATGAAATCTTTAATTTTTGTTAAATGTATTTTTTATACTTTAATGGAAACTTTTTTAATAAAACTTTTTAATGAAAATTGTCAAAATTCGTTCAAAAATTTTAATTTATTAAATAAATAATTATACATATGTATATATAGATAGATATGTGATTTTATGTTGCCTTGAAAAACATGCATTCGAAGCTTTAAATAGCATTAATATTCTTTACATATAAATATAAACTCGAATATTTCTCAAATAAAAATTAGTATGCAAATAAAAAACATGATTTTATGCCTAATAAATTTTTAAGATAATAAAAATGAGTTACTGATTCATTAATGACATTAAACTTTACAATCGTTTGTATAATTATAATTATATACTGTGCGTATAAAGATTTCTCAAATTTTTAAAATATAACAAAATATCTTCTTCAATCTAGCATTAGTAAGTTTATTGGTAACTTTAGAAGACTTATACAATAGGCAAAATTTATATAAAATTTTTATTATATTTAAAATTAAGAGAAAAAGTGAAAATCTGATTCATTTTGCCATGTAAAAACTTTAAGGCCACCAGAAAAAAATTTGAACTATTTTTATATAAACTAAATTTAGTGCTTTCGAACTGATTTCGTGCTTTAATATACAAGCATAAGAATACTTTGATAGGTAAATATTGCTTGTTTTTGCGCATTTAAAATAACGCCAAGATTGAAAAGTTTAACAGAATTTGAAAAATGACAAATTATTGCTCTTTCATCACCAGGACTGAGCAGACGGGCTATAGTTGAGTAGATTCGAAGATCTAAAACTCTTGTAAATATTTTTTAAAAGTTTGAAAGATAATTATGACAAAAAAAAAAAAAAATCGTAACGCAAGCCTAAAGCTTTATCATCCAGAGATGAAAGGCTTGTTTCGACAGGAATATATTTCTTTACTATGACAGGAAAATATTGAAGCTCGGGTGTTATTAAGCAAACTGGCTTCAATGTTTTAAAAAAAGAAAAAAAAAAAGCAACACTCTAAAAAGGATGGCAATTTACAGTATGTAGCGAAACTTATACCTCCCCCCCCCCGTTAATACCCACTCATAAAATGCAGCGTTAATTATTTTAAAAATATGTCTTCGCTTTCATACTCCTGTCTATAAAATTGCTTAAATTATGAATTCCATTCTTCCTTACCGTTTTTTCTCCCTTTTTATATTTTATAATTTAAAAAGTATATTTACTGCAGAAATAAAAATATGAATTTAATGGAAGCCTCACTTTTCAATTTTTACATTATGATTATGATTTTATTGTTCATTAAATCCAGTGGTAAGACAATTCAAATGTGAGTAATAAATTGAATTACTTTTGTGGAAGACTAACCTTTATTTTATGTTATGGAGATAAATACAGTCAGCCTAGCTGCAAACATTTCTAACTTTTAAAACAGATTTAAGACCAATATTTAAAAGATACATACATATGTATATATATATATATCCTATATTTTCGTCATATCAATGAAAATAAATAAAGTTAAAATATTTATAAAAAAATTTTTGCTATGAAATATCCGTTGAAATAACGGAGATAACGTACAGACAGTAAAAAAAATGTTCCACCAAAAGTGGAACTTAGCTCGTCCTGATGGTTGGAAATACCATTGGCACGATTTGAGGAAAGAAAAAGAATCTGTATCCAAACTTCATTTCGGTGGGGTCAACTATAATGATATGTGGATGCTTTTCTTTTAATGAAGTTGGATCTCTGGCCTTTATTTCGGGAAAAATGAACTCTGTGGCATATAAAGAAGTTCTCGAAGATCACCTGTTACCAAATTCAGTTGATTTGACCGGAGAAAAATGGATTTTCAAGCAAGATAATGTCCCGATTCACAATAGTCAACTGATGAAAACATGCTTTAAATGTAAAAATATTCACGTGTTAGATTCGACATCTAAAAGTCCTGATTTCAGCACTATTGAGAACCTCTAGGGTGATCTTTCTCGAAGCGTATGCATGTAGCCATTGAAGGAAGTATTCTTCTCCCATTAAATTGAGACCAGCAAATGGAGATGAATGGTATAAAACTGATCCATTATTGTACCAGAGTCTTATTATATATATGAGGAAAAAAAATATTCCTGCTGATTAGGATTAATGGCGGCTCAACAAAGTTTTCATATTAGTTTTCTGCATTGTTTAAATGCAATTTTGTTTCGTGGTCTTAAAATTTTTACACAGGCAGTTTTGAGTTCATTTATAATTTTATTGAAATTTTGCAATAAAATATTTGCAAATAATAGTTTTGTTTACTTAATGCCTTTTTGATGTTGGATACTAAGCATTAGTATTAAAATTTTCAAAAAATGTTTCTTTTTTCTCTATTTTAATGTTTCCGATAGCTTATACTGGTTTAAAGTTTTTACACGCACTGTATATTATAATTATAGTTACATAAAAAAATAAAAAAATAATAATAAAAATAATATGCGTTTTTTTTTTTTTTTTCTAATACAAATAGGTTACAAAAGTAACACCTTTCTTTAAATTATATATATTGATATAATGTGTGCTTTTTGTGATTATTGCTTGTGATTGAGTCTTTTTACAACTTAACATTTAGTTCTTATTAATAACTTTGAAGATTAATTATTTTATGTTTAACATTATATAAATATAAACTCGAATATTTTCTCAAACAAAAAAATTGTATGCAAATAAAAAACATGACTTTATGCCTAAAAAAATTTTAAGATAATAAAAATGAGTTACTGATTCATTAATGACATTAAATTTTACAATCGTTTGTATAATTATAGTTATATACTGTGCGTGTAAAGATTTCTCAAATTTTTAAAATATAACAAAATATCTTCTTCAATCTAGCATTTAGTAAGTTTATTGGTAACTTTAGAAGACTTATACAATAGGCAAAATTTATATAAAATTTTTATTATATTTAAAATTAAGAGAAAAAGTGAAAATCTGATTAATTTTGCCATGTAAAAACTTTAAGGCCACCAGAAAAAAATTTGTACTATTTTTATATAAACTAAATTTAGTGCTTTCGAACTGATTTCGTGCTTTAATATACAAGCATAAGAAAATTTTGATAGGTAAATATTGCTTGTTTTTGAGCATTTAAAATAACGCCAAGATTGAAAAGTTTAACAGAATTTGAAAAATGACAAATTATTGCTCTTTCATCACCAGGACTGAGCAGACGGGCTATAGTTGAGTAGATTGGAAGATCTAAAGCTCTTGTAAATATTTTTTTAAAAGTTTGAAAGATAATTATGAGAAAAAAAAAAAAAAAAAAAAATCGTAACGCAAGCCTAAAGCTTTATCATCCAGAGATGAAAGGCTTGTTTCGACAGGAATATATTTCTTTACTACGACAGGAAAATATTCAAGCTCGGGAGTTATTAAGCAAACTGGCTTCAATGTTTGTAAAAAAGAAAAAAAAAAAAAAAAGCAACACTATAAAAAGGATGGCAATTTACAGTATGTAGCGAAACTTATACCCCCCCCCCCCCGCTAATACCCACTCATAAAATGCAGCGTTAGTTATTTTAAAAATATGTCTTCGCTTTCATACTCCTGTCTATAAAATTGCTTAAATTATGATTTCCATTCTTCTTTACCGTTTTTTCTCCCTTTTTATATTTTATAATTTAAATAGTATATTTACTGCAGAGATAAAAATATGATTTTAATGGAAGCCTCACTTTTCAATTTTTACATTATGATTATGATTTTATTGTTCATTAAATCCAGTGGTAAGAAAATTCATATGTGAGTAATAAATTGAATTACTTTTGTGGAAGACTAACCTTTATTTTATGTTATGGAGATAAATACAGTCAGCCTAGCTGCAAACATTTCTAACTTTCAAACAGATTTAAGACCAATATTTAAAAGATACACATACACACACACACACACACACACACACATATATATATATATATATATATATATATATATATATATATATATATATATATATATATATTCGTCATATCAATGAAAATAAATAAAGTTAAAATATTTATAAAAAAATTTTTGCTATGAAATCTCCGTTGAAATAACGGAGATATGGTATCTATAACATGGGGTTAAAAAAGAAACGTACAGACAGTGAAAAAAAAAATATGTTCCACCAAAAGTGGAACTCAGATCGTCCTGATGGTTGGAAATATCATTGGCACGATTTCAGGAAAGAAAATGAATGTGTATCCAAACTTCATTTCGGTGGGGTCAACTATAATGACATGTGGATGCTTTTCTTTTAATGAAGTTGGATCTCTGGCCTTTATTTCAGGAAAAATGAACTCTGTGGCATATAAAGAAGTTCTCGAAGATCACCTGTTACCAAATTCAGTTGATTTGACCGGAGAAAAATGGATTTTCAAGCAAGATAATGTCCCGATTCACAATAGTCAACAGATGAAAACATGCTTTAAATGTAAAAATATTCACGTGTTAGATTCGATATCTAAAAGTCCTGATTTCAGCACTATTGAGAACCTCTAGGGTGATCTTTCTCGAAGCGTATGCATGTAGCCATTGAAGGAAGTATTCTTCTCCCATTAAATTGAGACCAGCAAATGGAGATGAATGGTATAAAACTGATCCATTATTGTACCAGAGTCTTATTATATCTATGACGAAAAAAAAATATTCCTGCAGATTAGGATTAATGGCGGCTCATCAAAGTTTTCATATTAGTTTTCTGCATTGTTTAAATGCAATTTTGTTTCGTGGTCTTAAAATTTTTACACAGGCAGTTATGAGTTCATTTATAATTTTATTGAAATTTTGCAATAAAATATTTGCAAATAATAATTTTGTTTACTTAATGCCTTTTTGATGTTGGATACTAAGCATTAGTATTAAAATTTTCAAAAAATGTTTCTTTTTTCTCTATTTTAATGTTTACGATAACTTATACTGGTTTAAAGTTTTTACACGCACTGTATATTATAATTATAGTTACATAAAAAAAAATAAAAAAATAATAATAAAAATAATATGCGTTTTTTTTTTTTTTTTTTTTTTTTTCTAATACAAATAGGTTACAAAAGTAACACCTTTCTTTAAATTATATATATAGATATAATGTGTGCTTTTTGGGATTATTGCTTGTGATTGAGTCTTTTTACAACTTAACATTTAGTTCTTATTAATAACTTTGAAGATTAATTATTTTATGTTTAACATTATATAAATATAAACTCGAATATTTTCTCAAACAAAAAAATTGTATGCAAATAAAAAACATGACTTTATGCCTAAAAAATTTTTAAGATAATAAAAATGAGTTACTGATTCATTAATGACATTAAACTTTACAATCGTTTGCATAATTATAGTTATATACTGTGCGTGTAAAGATTTCTCAAATTTTTAAAATATAACAAAATATCTTCTTCAATCTAGCATTTAGTAAGTTTATTGGTAACTTTAGAAGACTTATACAATAGGCAAAATTTATATAAAATTTTTATTATATTTAAAATTAAGAGAAAAAGTGAAAATCTGATTAATTTTGCCATGTAAAAACTTTAAGGCCACCAGAAAAAAATTTGTACTATTTTTATATAAACTAAATTTAGTGCTTTCGAACTGATTTCGTGCTTTAATATACAAGCATAAGAATATTTTGATAGGTAAATATTGCTTGTTTTTGAGCATTTAAAATAACGCCAAGATTGAAAAGTTTAACAGAATTTGAAAAATGACAAATTATTGCTCTTTCATCACCAGGACTGAGCAGACGGGCTATAGTTGAGTAGATTGGAAGATCTAAAGCTCTTGTAAATATTTTTTTTAAAGTTTGAAAGATAATTATGAGAAAAAAAAAAAAAAATCGTAACGCAAGCCTAAAGCTTTATCATCCAGAGATGAAAGGCTTGTTTCGACAGGAATATATTTCTTTACTACGACAGGAAAATATTCAAGCTCGGGAGTTATTAAGCAAACTGGCTTCAATGTTTGTAAAAAAGAAAAAAAAAAAAAAAGCAACACTATAAAAAGGATGGCAATTTACAGTATGTAGCGAAACTTATACCCCCCCCCCCCCCCGCTAATACCCACTCATAAAATGCAGCGTTAGTTATTTTAAAAATATGTCTTCGCTTTCATACTCCTGTCTATAAAATTGCTTAAATTATGATTTCCATTCTTCTTTACCGTTTTTTCTCCCTTTTTATATTTTATAATTTAAATAGTATATTTACTGCAGAGATAAAAATATGATTTTAATGGAAGCCTCACTTTTCAATTTTTACATTATGATTATGATTTTATTGTTCATTAAATCCAGTGGTAAGAAAATTCAAATGTGAGTAATAAATTGAATTACTTTTGTGGAAGACTAACCTTTATTTTATGTTATGGAGATAAATACAGTCAGCCTAGCTGCAAACATTTCTAACTTTCAAACAGATTTAAGACCAATATTTAAAAGATACACATACACACACACACACACACACACATATATATATATATATATATATATATATATATATATATATATATATATATATATATATTCGTCATATCAATGAAAATAAATAAAGTTAAAATATTTATAAAAAAATTTTTGCTATGAAATCTCCGTTGAAATAACGGAGATATGGTATCTATAACATGGGGTTAAAAAAGAAACGTACAGACAGTGAAAAAAAAAATATGTTCCACCAAAAGTGGAACTCAGATCGTCCTGATGGTTGGAAATATCATTGGCACGATTTCAGGAAAGAAAATGAATGTGTATCCAAACTTCATTTCGGTGGGGTCAACTATAATGACATGTGGATGCTTTTCTTTTAATGAAGTTGGATCTCTGGCCTTTATTTCAGAGAAAATGAACTCTGTGGCATATAAAGAAGTTCTTGAAGATCACCTGTTACCAAATTCATTTGATTTGACCGGAGAAAAATGGATTTTCAAGCAAGATAATGTCCCGATTCACAATAGTCAACAGATGAAAACATGCTTTAAATGTAAAAATATTCACGTGTTAGATTCGATATCTAAAAGTCCTGATTTCAGCACTATTGAGAACCTCTAGGGTGATCTTTCTCGAAGCGTATGCATGTAGCCATTGAAGGAAGTATTCTTCTCCCATTAAATTGAGACCAGCAAATGGAGATGAATGGTATAAAACTGATCCATTATTGTACCAGAGTCTTATTATATCTATGACGAAAAAAAAATATTCCTGCAGATTAGGATTAATGGCGGCTCATCAAAGTTTTCATATTAGTTTTCTGCATTGTTTAAATGCAATTTTGTTTCGTGGTCTTAAAATTTTTACACAGGCAGTTATGAGTTCATTTATAATTTTATTGAAATTTTGCAATAAAATATTTGCAAATAATAATTTTGTTTACTTAATGCCTTTTTGATGTTGGATACTAAGCATTAGTATTAAAATTTTCAAAAAATGTTTCTTTTTTCTCTATTTTAATGTTTACGATAACTTATACTGGTTTAAAGTTTTTACACGCACTGTATATTATAATTATAGTTACATAAAAAAAAAATAATAAAATAATAATAAAAATAATATGCGTTTTTTTTTTTTTTTTTTTTTTTTTTTTCTAATACAAATAGGTTACAAAAGTAACACCTTTCTTTAAATTATATATATAGATATAATGTGTGCTTTTTGGGATTATTGCTTGTGATTGAGTCTTTTTACAACTTAACATTTAGTTCTTATTAATAACTTTGAAGATTAATTATTTTATGTTTAACATTATATAAATATAAACTCGAATATTTTCTCAAACAAAAAAATTGTATGCAAATAAAAAACATGACTTTATGCCTACAAAAATTTTAAGATAATAAAAATGAGTTACTGATTCATTAATGACATTAAACTTTACAATCGTTTGTATAATTATAGTTATATACTGTGCGTGTAAAGATTTCTCAAATTTTTAAAATATAACAAAATATCTTCTTCAATCTAGCATTTAGTAAGTTTATTGGTAACTTTAGAAGACTTATACAATAGGCAAAATTTATATAAAATTTTTATTATATTTAAAATTAAGAGAAAAAGTGAAAATCTGATTAATTTTGCCATGTAAAAACTTTAAGGCCACCAGAAAAAAATTTGTACTATTTTTATATAAACTAAATTTAGTGCTTTCGAACTGATTTCGTGCTTTAATATACAAGCATAAGAATATTTTGATAGGTAAATATTGCTTGTTTTTGAGCATTTAAAATAACGCCAAGATTGAAAAGTTTAACAGAATTTGAAAAATGACAAATTATTGCTCTTTCATCACCAGGACTGAGCAGACGGGCTATAGTGGAGTAGATTGGAAGATCTAAAGCTCTTGTAAATATTTTTTTAAAAGTTTGAAAGATAATTATGAGAAAAAAAAAAAAAAAATCGTAACGCAAGCCTAAAGCTTTATCATCCAGAGATGAAAGGCTTGTTTCGACAGGAATATATTTCTTTACTACGACAGGAAAATATTCAAGCTCGGGAGTTATTAAGCAAACTGGCTTCAATGTTTGTAAAAAAGAAAAAAAAAAAAAAAAAAAAAAAAAAGCAACACTATAAAAAGGATGGCAATTTACAGTATGTAGCGAAACTTATACCCCCCCCCCCCCCCCGCTAATACCACTCATAAAATGCAGCGTTATTTATTTTAAAAATATGTCTTCGCTTTCATACTCCTGTCTATAAAATTGCTTAAATTATGATTTCCATTCTTCTTTACCGTTTTTTCTCCCTTTTTATATTTTATAATTTAAATAGTATATTTACTGCAGAGATAAAAATATGATTTTAATGGAAGCCTCACTTTTCAATTTTTACATTATGATTATGATTTTATTGTTCATTAAATCCAGTGGTAAGAAAATTCAAATGTGAGTAATAAATTGAATTACTTTTGTGGAAGACTAACCTTTATTTTATGTTATGGAGATAAATACAGTCAGCCTAGCTGCAAACATTTCTAACTTTCAAACAGATTTAAGACCAATATTTAAAAGATACACATACACACACACACACACATATGTATATATATATATATATATATATATATATATATATATATATATATATATATATATATATATATATATATATTCGTCATATCAATGAAAATAAATAAAGTTAAAATATTTATAAAAAAATTTTTGCTATGAAATCTCCGTTGAAATAACGGAGATATGGTATCTATAACATGGGGTTAAAAAAGAAACGTACAGACAGTGAAAAAAAAAATATGTTCCACCAAAAGTGGAACTCAGATCGTCCTGATGGTTGGAAATATCATTGGCACGATTTCAGGAAAGAAAATGAATGTGTATCCAAACTTCATTTCGGTGGGGTCAACTATAATGACATGTGGATGCTTTTCTTTTAATGAAGTTGGATCTCTGGCCTTTATTTCAGGAAAAATGAACTCTGTGGCATATAAAGAAGTTCTTGAAGATCACCTGTTACCAAATTCATTTGATTTGACCGGAGAAAAATGGATTTTCAAGCAAGATAATGTCCCGATTCACAATAGTCAACAGATGAAAACATGCTTTAAATGTAAAAATATTCACGTGTTAGATTCGATATCTAAAAGTCCTGATTTCAGCACTATTGAGAACCTCTAGGGTGATCTTTCTCGAAGCGTATGCATGTAGCCATTGAAGGAAGTATTCTTCTCCCATTAAATTGAGACCAGCAAATGGAGATGAATGGTATAAAACTGATCCATTATTGTACCAGAGTCTTATTATATCTATGACGAAAAAAAAATATTCCTGCAGATTAGGATTAATGGCGGCTCATCAAAGTTTTCATATTAGTTTTCTGCATTGTTTAAATGCAATTTTGTTTCGTGGTCTTAAAATTTTTACACAGGCAGTTATGAGTTCATTTATAATTTTATTGAAATTTTGCAATAAAATATTTGCAAATAATAATTTTGTTTACTTAATGCCTTTTTGATGTTGGATACTAAGCATTAGTATTAAAATTTTCAAAAAATGTTTCTTTTTTCTCTATTTTAATGTTTACGATAACTTATACTGGTTTAAAGTTTTTACACGCACTGTATATTATAATTATAGTTACATAAAAAAAATAATAAAATAATAATAAAAATAATATGCGTTTTTTTTTTTTTTTTTTTCTAATACAAATAGGTTACAAAAGTAACACCTTTCTTTAAATTATATATATAGATATAATGTGTGCTTTTTGGGATTATTGCTTGTGATTGAGTCTTTTTACAACTTAACATTTAGTTCTTATTAATAACTTTGAAGATTAATTATTTTATGTTTAACATTATATAAATATAAACTCGAATATTTTCTCAAACAAAAAAATTGTATGCAAATAAAAAACATGACTTTATGCCTAAAAAATTTTTAAGATAATAAAAATGAGTTACTGATTCATTAATGACATTAAACTTTACAATCGTTTGCATAATTATAGTTATATACTGTGCGTGTAAAGATTTCTCAAATTTTTAAAATATAACAAAATATCTTCTTCAATCTAGCATTTAGTAAGTTTATTGGTAACTTTAGAAGACTTATACAATAGGCAAAATTTATATAAAATTTTTATTATATTTAAAATTAAGAGAAAAAGTGAAAATCTGATTAATTTTGCCATGTAAAAACTTTAAGGCCACCAGAAAAAAATTTGTACTATTTTTATATAAACTAAATTTAGTGCTTTCGAACTGATTTCGTGCTTTAATATACAAGCATAAGAATATTTTGATAGGTAAATATTGCTTGTTTTTGAGCATTTAAAATAACGCCAAGATTGAAAAGTTTAACAGAATTTGAAAAATGACAAATTATTGCTCTTTCATCACCAGGACTGAGCAGACGGGCTATAGTTGAGTAGATTGGAAGATCTAAAGCTCTTGTAAATATTTTTTTTAAAGTTTGAAAGATAATTATGAGAAAAAAAAAAAAAAATCGTAACGCAAGCCTAAAGCTTTATCATCCAGAGATGAAAGGCTTGTTTCGACAGGAATATATTTCTTTACTACGACAGGAAAATATTCAAGCTCGGGAGTTATTAAGCAAACTGGCTTCAATGTTTGTAAAAAAGAAAAAAAAAAAAAAAGCAACACTATAAAAAGGATGGCAATTTACAGTATGTAGCGAAACTTATACCCCCCCCCCCCGCTAATACCCACTCATAAAATGCAGCGTTAGTTATTTTAAAAATATGTCTTCGCTTTCATACTCCTGTCTATAAAATTGCTTAAATTATGATTTCCATTCTTCTTTACCGTTTTTTCTCCCTTTTTATATTTTATAATTTAAATAGTATATTTACTGCAGAGATAAAAATATGATTTTAATGGAAGCCTCACTTTTCAATTTTTACATTATGATTATGATTTTATTGTTCATTAAATCCAGTGGTAAGAAAATTCAAATGTGAGTAATAAATTGAATTACTTTTGTGGAAGACTAACCTTTATTTTATGTTATGGAGATAAATACAGTCAGCCTAGCTGCAAACATTTCTAACTTTCAAACAGATTTAAGACCAATATTTAAAAGATACACATACACACACACACACACACACACATATATATATATATATATATATATATATATATATATATATATATATTCGTCATATCAATGAAAATAAATAAAGTTAAAATATTTATAAAAAAATTTTTGCTATGAAATCTCCGTTGAAATAACGGAGATATGGTATCTATAACATGGGGTTAAAAAAGAAACGTACAGACAGTGAAAAAAAAAATATGTTCCACCAAAAGTGGAACTCAGATCGTCCTGATGGTTGGAAATATCATTGGCACGATTTCAGGAAAGAAAATGAATGTGTATCCAAACTTCATTTCGGTGGGGTCAACTATAATGACATGTGGATGCTTTTCTTTTAATGAAGTTGGATCTCTGGCCTTTATTTCCGAGAAAATGAACTCTGTGGCATATAAAGAAGTTCTTGAAGATCACCTGTTACCAAATTCATTTGATTTGACCGGAGAAAAATGGATTTTCAAGCAAGATAATGTCCCGATTCACAATAGTCAACAGATGAAAACATGCTTTAAATGTAAAAATATTCACGTGTTAGATTCGATATCTAAAAGTCCTGATTTCAGCACTATTGAGAACCTCTAGGGTGATCTTTCTCGAAGCGTATGCATGTAGCCATTGAAGGAAGTATTCTTCTCCCATTAAATTGAGACCAGCAAATGGAGATGAATGGTATAAAACTGATCCATTATTGTACCAGAGTCTTATTATATCTATGACGAAAAAAAAATATTCCTGCAGATTAGGATTAATGGCGGCTCATCAAAGTTTTCATATTAGTTTTCTGCATTGTTTAAATGCAATTTTGTTTCGTGGTCTTAAAATTTTTACACAGGCAGTTATGAGTTCATTTATAATTTTATTGAAATTTTGCAATAAAATATTTGCAAATAATAATTTTGTTTACTTAATGCCTTTTTGATGTTGGATACTAAGCATTAGTATTAAAATTTTCAAAAAATGTTTCTTTTTTCTCTATTTTAATGTTTACGATAACTTATACTGGTTTAAAGTTTTTACACGCACTGTATATTATAATTATAGTTACATAAAAAAAAATAATAAAATAATAATAAAAATAATATGCGTTTTTTTTTTTTTTTTTTTTTTTTTTCTAATACAAATAGGTTACAAAAGTAACACCTTTCTTTAAATTATATATATAGATATAATGTGTGCTTTTTGGGATTATTGCTTGTGATTGAGTCTTTTTACAACTTAACATTTAGTTCTTATTAATAACTTTGAAGATTAATTATTTTATGTTTAACATTATATAAATATAAACTCGAATATTTTCTCAAACAAAAAAATTGTATGCAAATAAAAAACATGACTTTATGCCTAAAAAAATTTTAAGATAATAAAAATGAGTTACTGATTCATTAATGACATTAAACTTTACAATCGTTTGTATAATTATAGTTATATACTGTGCGTGTAAAGATTTCTCAAATTTTTAAAATATAACAAAATATCTTCTTCAATCTAGCATTTAGTAAGTTTATTGGTAACTTTAGAAGACTTATACAATAGGCAAAATTTATATAAAATTTTTATTATATTTAAAATTAAGAGAAAAAGTGAAAATCTGATTAATTTTGCCATGTAAAAACTTTAAGGCCACCAGAAAAAAATTTGTACTATTTTTATATAAACTAAATTTAGTGCTTTCGAACTGATTTCGTGCTTTAATATACAAGCATAAGAATATTTTGATAGGTAAATATTGCTTGTTTTTGAGCATTTAAAATAACGCCAAGATTGAAAAGTTTAACAGAATTTGAAAAATGACAAATTATTGCTCTTTCATCACCAGGACTGAGCAGACGGGCTATAGTGGAGTAGATTGGAAGATCTAAAGCTCTTGTAAATATTTTTTTAAAAGTTTGAAAGATAATTATGAGAAAAAAAAAAAAAAAAAATCGTAACGCAAGCCTAAAGCTTTATCATCCAGAGATGAAAGGCTTGTTTCGACAGGAATATATTTCTTTACTACGACAGGAAAATATTCAAGCTCGGGAGTTATTAAGCAAACTGGCTTCAATGTTTGTAAAAAAGAAAAAAAAAAAAAAAAAAAAAAAGCAACACTATAAAAAGGATGGCAATTTACAGTATGTAGCGAAACTTATACCCCCCCCCCCGCTAATACCACTCATAAAATGCAGCGTTATTTATTTTAAAAATATGTCTTCGCTTTCATACTCCTGTCTATAAAATTGCTTAAATTATGATTTCCATTCTTCTTTACCGTTTTTTCTCCCTTTTTATATTTTATAATTTAAATAGTATATTTACTGCAGAGATAAAAATATGATTTTAATGGAAGCCTCACTTTTCAATTTTTACATTATGATTATGATTTTATTGTTCATTAAATCCAGTGGTAAGAAAATTCAAATGTGAGTAATAAATTGAATTACTTTTGTGGAAGACTAACCTTTATTTTATGTTATGGAGATAAATACAGTCAGCCTAGCTGCAAACATTTCTAACTTTCAAACAGATTTAAGACCAATATTTAAAAGATACACATACACACACACACACACATATGTATATATATATATATATATATATATATATATATATATATATATATATATATATATATTCGTCATATCAATGAAAATAAATAAAGTTAAAATATTTATAAAAAAATTTTTGCTATGAAATCTCCGTTGAAATAACGGAGATATGGTATCTATAACATGGGGTTAAAAAAGAAACGTACAGACAGTGAAAAAAAAAATATGTTCCACCAAAAGTGGAACTCAGATCGTCCTGATGGTTGGAAATATCATTGGCACGATTTCAGGAAAGAAAATGAATGTGTATCCAAACTTCATTTCGGTGGGGTCAACTATAATGACATGTGGATGCTTTTCTTTTAATGAAGTTGGATCTCTGGCCTTTATTTCAGGAAAAATGAACTCTGTGGCATATAAAGAAGTTCTTGAAGATCACCTGTTACCAAATTCATTTGATTTGACCGGAGAAAAATGGATTTTCAAGCAAGATAATGTCCCGATTCACAATAGTCAACAGATGAAAACATGCTTTAAATGTAAAAATATTCACGTGTTAGATTCGATATCTAAAAGTCCTGATTTCAGCACTATTGAGAACCTCTAGGGTGATCTTTCTCGAAGCGTATGCATGTAGCCATTGAAGGAAGTATTCTTCTCCCATTAAATTGAGACCAGCAAATGGAGATGAATGGTATAAAACTGATCCATTATTGTACCAGAGTCTTATTATATCTATGACGAAAAAAAAATATTCCTGCAGATTAGGATTAATGGCGGCTCATCAAAGTTTTCATATTAGTTTTCTGCATTGTTTAAATGCAATTTTGTTTCGTGGTCTTAAAATTTTTACACAGGCAGTTATGAGTTCATTTATAATTTTATTGAAATTTTGCAATAAAATATTTGCAAATAATAATTTTGTTTACTTAATGCCTTTTTGATGTTGGATACTAAGCATTAGTATTAAAATTTTCAAAAAATGTTTCTTTTTTCTCTATTTTAATGTTTACGATAACTTATACTGGTTTAAAGTTTTTACACGCACTGTATATTATAATTATAGTTACATAAAAAAAATAATAAAATAATAATAAAAATAATATGCGTTGTTTTTATTCTAATACAAATAGGTTACAAAAGTAACATCTTTCTTTAAATTATATATATATATATATATATAATGTGTGCTTTTTGGGATTATTGCTTGTGATTGAATCTTTTTACAACTTAACATTTAGTTCTTATTAATAACTTTAAAGATTAATTATTTTATGTTTAACATTATTAAGATCAACTAATTTAGTTTAATTATTTTATGTTTAACATTATCAGAATCCACTAATTAAATAACTAATTATTTAAATGGTGCCACATATTCTCTTAAATCACAAAGTTAAAATTTCTTAAAAATATACACCTTAAAGCAATGGTTTGTTTGAACCTGAATTAATTTAACTGACTTATTGTTTATCTAGCTAATCGCTAGATGGCGCTTGCTCACTGTGACTTAATGTTTTATATCATTTATTTCCATTCTATGAAAGTTTTAATGTTCATTGATTTACGTACAATTTAATTTACAATTTAACTAATTTAAAATTTAACTAACTTAAAATTATGATTTAACTTACCCAATAAATAATTACTCAGTGAATTTTATCGTTAATGATATTGTTCATACGTTAATTCTTTATCGATTAATCGTTGTTTGCAATGCTTTTGTTTTTAATTTCATTAATTTGTTAGCATCTTCCTATTCTCCAGTTTGTGTAAAAGTTTTACATGTCGCTACTCTCCTTTTTTTCTAGTTTTCTCTCTGGAATCCTTGATGATTTGATTTAATAATTTATTCAATTTCTCTTTTAAAATGGCTTTGCTGCCTCGATCGGGGCTGAAACAATATAAATTGCTATGATTAGCTATATTGTTTTACGAAATCGATGCAGCTTTCACAGCTTTATGAAGTACATGACCGCTGAAGATTTCATACTTCTAATTTTAAGCATTTTTATGCAATTATTATTTCTGTGGTCCTTTATTTACATTCTCTGTCATTAAGTTTAATGGTCCTTTTATTATTATTATTATGTCGGCGTAAGTAATTTAAATTGTATATGTCTCTTATTGGTTCTTAATCTGTATCCCAAAATTTTTGTGTCAGTCTTACCTATATATTACAATCAGTTCTATTTTTGTTGTGTTGGTATTGTTTTGTATCTATTATTTGCTAAACTGTAAGATTAAATTTTATTACGATATCTATCATTTATATATATACATGAATAAATAAATCTTTAGCGTAAATCTTAGGTAAAATTTATATTTTCTCTTGTTTAAATCTTTAATATCTAAGAAATTCATTTATATTTTATTATTTATTTTCTAATTTTCGATTTTCCCAAGCAAATGCATAATATTTTTTTTAAATAATAATAATAATAAGAAGAAGAAGAAGAAAATATTTGTAATTTAAAAAGATTTTACATAATGCATTGTTATACTCTTAGATGAAATATTTAAATATTAAAAGTAGACTAAATAAAGCTTAATATTGAAATTATTTCGTTTTCAAACTGATGAATAAAAAGTTTTCTTCATAGCATTAAGGCTTTTATTGATCCTTTAAGTTGTGATTTTTCTAAAATTCTGTTCTTCCCGGGGACATTATAGGAAAATCATAAAATTTTCATTTATAACATTTGTGCTATATGTATATATATCTATATTATATAAAAGAATATATGTATATATTCTTAAAGTGTTCATTTTTGTTATTTGGGTTTACATATAATATATAAATATATATTCTTTTATTCTTTTCTCTTGTAAAATACATAGGAAAATAGTAATATGTTCATTAAGTTTTGAGGCAATTTCTTTATTCAAAATTTCTGGAAACGTGTCACCTAGGGAAAAATTGAAATGTAAACCAAACATTAGATTCTTTTTGAGATTTATTAGTAGAATGTATATATATATGTGTGTATAGTTTTAAAGAATCACAAAATTCTGTGTTTTATCTTAAATCTTACTTCAATTACCCGACAACTTCAGGTATTGTAATCGATCAAAAATTTAAGTTTGGGGTTTTAATCTAATTTACACTCTTTAAGTTCTCGTGAGTCTCAAAAAGTGGTGTGGTGAATACACACCAGATTTTGTTTAGGATCGTTCAAGAAAAAAAAAGAAAACTGTTTGATTTTATGTAGAAGCAAGAACATTGAGGCAAGTTATTTATTCCAACGATTCTCTAACTAAGTTGCATCTGAAGTCCTTGCATCGAATTTTGTACGTAAGGAGAAATCATTTCATGAAATGAAATTGCGATGATATGTCATCGGACTATACCTATGTTTGAACTCAACAATCATATTTCCCAATATTTGACTATTGTGTGATATTAAACCCAGTCACGTCCTTACTTAGTTTTGACAAATGATAAAACTATTTTTATAAGGTTTTCTTATGCCATACATTTTATGTAATACACATTTACTTTTTCATTCGGACGTATTCAATTAAATCTAAATTAAAATCTTCTGAGAGCGGGCAGATAAATTTTATCTATATTTTAATAAATATAGATTCAAAATAGTGAATTTGTGTTCAATTTTTAAGGCAAAACATATTGCTTATTTATATCACACAATAAACCGATTGGGAAGAAAATCATATTTATTGAAAATTTATTTTTCCAACTGAGTGAAAATAATGCCCGGACTAGGAGTCGAATCCTGGATCTTTGACTTAAAGAACCCCGGAATTTTGACTTAAAGTTTTCTGAGTGAGTAATGCTTAACGGTTGTCGGCCTGGATAGCTCAACTGGTAGAGCTTTGACCTTGTAAGTCAAAGATCAAGGATTTGACTCCCGGGGCTCTAGAACGAACCCATCGGAAAGAATTCGACGCGGAAACATTCCGCTATCGGAATAACCGGCTTTCAACACAAATCATTCCGACATGCATTTTATGGCTTAGAACCACCTTATCGGAAAGATGAATAGAAATTTCTTCCCGAGCACCTAAACTGCTGTTGAAATCGGTTTAAGTTGACCAATCACAGACAAGATTTTTTTCATTCTCGCCGCGAGATTCCACAGATAAACGAAGATGGCTGCCTCTCCTTGCTAGAGTGTGAACGTGTGTTTCTATCTTAATTAATATTACAGAGGAGTATTTAGTTTTTTTTTTTTTTTTTTTTTTTTTTTTTTTACAAAGAACGCGTTTCTTTTCTATATAATAAACCAGTGTTATTATCGAAATTCCATTTTTGCCAGTTACTAGCATTTTAAGGCCGTGAATGTAAATGATTTTCCGCCTTAAAGTGTTAGTTGCTAGCACTTATTATTTTGCACAATTACGAACGAGGAATTATTTACTATGGATAAAAAAACGTTGGATGTAATACAGGTAATATGTTTTTACTTTGTCCAAAAAACATTAACATCCATTATTTTTTTTAATTTCCTTAATTATTATTATTATTATTATTATTATTATTTTATTTATTTATTTATTTGTACATGTATTATTATAATTGATTAATTGTATTTACATGTCTTAAAGCAAACGTAATACTATATATATTTTTGTTTTCATTTTACTTTTCAAAGAATTTATCATGCTATCAGTCCCCAGAGAAAAAAAAAATTCTGCAATTCCCCCCTCTCCCCAAAAAATGGGTTTTAACTTTTCTGCATTTTTTAAAAGATTTAATATCTGAGTTTTTCGAATAATAATTTTTGGAGTATTTAACTGTAGAAAGCAAATAAAAAATTGCAATTTGATGATAATATTATTTCTTAATCCAAGGTGAAAATGAAATAGTTGACAGCTACGAAATATTAATGTTGTGTAAATTGTTTCTAGTTTAAAATTTTAATGACTACAAAATGATGTGTTTACATTTGTATTTCTCGAAAGTGGTGAAATACTCGATATATTTGCTTCTGTAAACTTTACTGATTCTTGTATTCATTATTTTATATAAAGTCTTTTGAACATGTTGGGCACACTTACTTTTTATTTAGTACTTTTGTGATGCAATTTTACATTAAAATATGATGTATCATTCACTTATTTGTATGCAAATTTGGTGTTTTCGATTTATATTATTAATCTATTCTAAAGCTATAGATAACTATAAATGCATTGCATATTTAAAAAAATATATATAAGCTATTGATATTAAAATATTGTTTATTTAAGAGATATTTTTGAAATCAATTACATAATTGAATACTTATCAGTTTTTCTTTTGTTGTAATTCGCAGGCTTGTATGTACTGTTTCTAGAATACCTTTTAGAATTTAAAATATACCTTAAAATATGCTGTATAATTTTAAACCTTTAAGCATCGTAAAAATTATCTCTCTTCAAAGTAAGAAAAGTAAAAAAGTCTTTTAAAAATAATTTTCATTTCGTAAGTGATTTTACATAATATGTCTAATTTAGATTTTAATAATAATAATAATTATTATTATTATTTTGTTAAATTTGCTCACTTTTTCCTCACTAAGAAGTGAAATTCTTATTAGATTCTATTATATAGCTACTTACAAATGAAGTTTTGCAAGTGAATATAGAATTGACGCGTTGTATCTCAAACTTACTTAATTCAATTATAATAAAATTTAAAAAGGGAAATTTTAGTTCCAGGGAAAATAAATCTTTATCATAATTTCCTTTAAGTTTTATTAATGTTTTCTATACTGAGACTTACATCATTTATAGATATACTTTAAATAAGACTTTTAGTTTAATATAATTGCAGTTTTCATTAAACTGAATTTTTAATAATATTAAATATTAAGACGTGTTATTCTTAATAAATACGTTACTAATATTGTACATGATTAATATGAATTTTAATTATAGAACAAATATATAGGTATTTATTGTAATTTTCATTAAATTTAATTAATTTTCAATAACTTTAGAAATGTTATTCTTCATACTTTTAAATAAAAATTTTAGTTCCCTATATACACACACACACACATATATATATATACATATAACAATTTTCATTTAACTTAATTTTTAAGATTTAAGTATATTTAAAACTTGTTATTTCATTTTCTTGAATAACAATTAATGCCAAGATGGACGCCATTGGAACTGTATATTGTTTATCTCACGACGATTCCACTCGGAAAAGACCAGTCGAAATTTCAGAAAACGATTCCAATTCCTATAATGAAAGCAATTCGATGAGTTCGTTCTAGCGAAATATGAAAGGCTATCGGAATGTGACGTCACATCGGAGAAATTCCGATAACGAGTGCATTTCGATAAGCTCGTTCTAGATCCCCCCGATCCGGGCGTTATTTTCACTCAGTTGGAAAAATAATTTTTCAAAAAAATAAAATAAATAAATAAATAAATAAAAATAAATAAATAAATAAATAAATAAAACATATTGTTATTTAACAAAATTATTATTAAAAATAATTTTATCAATTTCCACCTTTTATTCCATCTTCAAGTGAGATACATATCTCTGTAATATATATCATCTACAAACATCCTTTGGAACTATTCGACACATTAATTTTCTGTTCGTAAATTACTCCCTTATGCAAAGAATGTAAAACATTTTATTGTAATAAATATAAAAATCAAGTAATAACGTAAATGAGGTTTCTTAGAATGTGCTAATATTCCTTAGTATATTTTTAATGATTTCGTTGAGCTATCCAAATCAGTTGTAAATTTTTAAAAGCGTCAACAATTTAAATTTTATTCACTATAACGATAGTCAAGTTTTTAAAATTAAGAATTCAAACTTATAATAATTATAATGATTAGAAACTTAAAAATTCCTAGAAACTGAAATTACCGAGGTTTCGTTAAGGAACAATATTTCAAACTAGTATTTTTCTAAATTATTTCTAATTTCAAATGTTCTTTATAAACAAATTAACATTAGAAACTTTCTTTGGGAATAAAATTAATTTAGAATGGGTGTGATTTGCAGACGGCATTTAAAACCAATTAACAAAATATTCCTAAAGTGCGTGTAGATAAAATTTTCACAACATTCATGAATAATTGAAATTAAATTTCAATCTCCCTATTAGTAAAATATAGTTAGCACATAGTTTATGAATAAAACCCATTTAATTAATTATATAACAAAGTATTGTTTAAAAGAAACATTTAAACAAATTTTAGATAATATTTTAACTTGAAGTTTTATTATCATTCTGATTATATAGATATATATATAAACTGCAATGATTAAAATAATGTTTTATAATTTATAAATTTTAGGTCTTATACAAAACAACAATAATTTCACAGCAATAGTGCTAGTCAAAATGAGTAAATTTTTTAATTGAAAATTAAGAAATTCTAAACTCTAGAATGCTTGAATAATTATGATTTTCTTTAATTATTAAGTTGGCTGTACATCATAATCTCGTGTCTAATAATCTAATTTCATCAATATTGACCATATAAAAGATCATATAAGAATTGGATATTTAAGAAAATCAAACGTGACTGAAATAAATTTATAAATCCCTTATGTACTATTCTTGTATCAATAAGGATAATATGCCCAAAATGAATATAACTTATGCATTATATTCGCATTAATCATTTTTAACACTTTCCAACAAGGTTGAAAAGTGTTTTTGACTTCGGTTTGTCTGGCTGTCTGTCCGTCTGTCTGTCTGTCTGTCCGCGCTCTAACTCCCGTAAATATTTATGGAATTTCTTGAAACTGATATATGTTATTCAAGTTCACTATCGGACGGACCCTATTGAAAATGGAGTTTGTACCTCTACTGGTTTGTGTACAGGGACACCCGAAAGTATTTCAAAGCATTTTGTTCTATGAGAGGTATTTCTATAAACCATATTTTCATACCTTTACTCTAGACATATCTTAATGAAATTGAAATATGTTATTCAAGTTCACTATCGGACGTTCCCTATTGAAAATGGAGTTTGTACCTCTACTGGTTTGTGTACAGGGACCCCGAAAGTATTTCAAAGCATTGTGTTCTATGGGAGGTATTTCTATAAACCATATTTTCATAACTTTACTCTAGACATATCTTAATGAAATTGAAATATGTTATTCAAGTTCACTATCGCACGTTCCCTATTGAAAATGGAGTTTGTACCTCTACTGGTTTGTGTACAGGGATACCCGAAAGTATTTCAAAGTATTGTGTTCTATGAGAGGTATTTCTATAAATCATATTTTAATACCTTCACTGTAGACATATCTTAATGAAATTGAAATATGTTATTCAAGTTCACTATTGGATGTTTCCTGTATAAAATGGAGGGAATACCACCATCGGGTTATACACAGGGACACTTAAAAGTATTCCAAAGCATTGCGTTCTATGAGAGGTATTTCTATAAATCAAATTTTAATAGCTTTAGTTTCCACAAATTTTAAGGAATTGAAATATGTTATTTATATGCACAAAAGAATGCTTTGCATACAATATAGCATGTTTAGCTTTATATTTACAGGGTGGCACAAAAATATCCAGATAAATTAAGAGCTATTAATAAAAAAATTGCTAGATATGTACTTTCGTTTACGTTAAGCGTTTTTAACACTTTTTAATATTTTTAACACTTTCTGAAAAGTATTTATGACTTCGGTTTGTCTGTCTGTCTGTCTGTCTGTCCGTCTGCCTGTCCGCGCTCTAACTCCCGTAAATATTTATGGAATTTCTTGAAACTGATATATGTTATTCAAGTTCACTATCGGACGTTCCCTATTGAAAATGGAGTTTATGCCTCTACTAGTATGTGTACAGGGACACCCGAAAGTATTTCTAAGCATTGTGTTCTATGAGAGGTATTTCTATAAACCATATTTTCATACCTTTAGTGTAGACATATCTGAATGAAATTGAAATATGTTATTCAAGTTCACTATTGGATGTTTCCTGTTTAAAATGGAGGAATTACCACCATCGGTTTATGCACAGGGATACTCAAAATTATTCCAAAGCATTGCGTTCTATGAGAGGTATTTCTATAAATCAAATTTTAATAACTTTACTTTCCACGAAGTTTTTGGAAATTGAAGTATGTTATTTATATGCACAAAAGAATGCTTTGCACAGAATATAGCATGATTAGCATTAGATTTACAGGGTGGCACAAAAATATCCAGTTACATTAAGAGCTATTAATAAACAATTGCTATTAATAAACAATTGCTACAAACGTTAAGCGTTTTTAACACTTTCTAACATTTTTTAAGTGTGAATATGATTTCAGTTTTGTGTATCTGGCTGTCCGTCTGTCTGTCTGCCTGTCTGTCTGTCCGAGCTCTAACTCCCGTAAATATTTATGGAATTTCTTGAAACTGACATATGTTATTCAAGTTTACGATCTGGTGTTCTCTATTGAAAATGGAGTTTGTACCTGTACTGGTTTGTGTACAGGTACACCCGAAAGTATTTCAAAGCATTATGTCCTATGAGAGGTATTTCGATAAACCATATTTTCTTACCTTTACTGTAGACATATCTCAATTAAAATGAAATATGTTATTCAGATTCCCTATTGGATGTTTCCTGTATAAAATGGAGGAAATACCACTACTGATTAATGTACAGGGACACTTAAAATTATTCCAAAGCATTGCGTTCTATGAGAGTTATTTCTATAAATAATATTTTAATATCTTTACTTTCTACGAAGTTTTAGGAAATGGAAATACGCCATTTATATGCACAAAAGAATGCTTTGCATAGAATATAGCATGGTTATCATTAGATTAACAGGGTGACACAAAAATATTCAGTTATATTAAGAGCTATTAATAAAAAATTGCTAGAATTGTACTCTCGTTTACTTTACGTGTTTTTAAAACTTTCTATAATTTTTTTTAGTGTGAATATAATTTCAATCTCTGTATCTGTCTGACTGTTCTTCTTTCCGTCTGTCTGTCTCTCTGTCTGTTTTACTGCGCTCTAATTCCCGTAAATATTCATGGAATTTCTTTAAACCGATATATTTTATTCAAGTTGACTATCGGATGTTCCCAATTGAAAATGGAGTGAATACCTATTCTGGTTTGTATACAGGGACACCCAAAAGTATTCGAAAGCATTGTGTTCTATGGGAGGAGTTTCTATAAACCATATTTTAATACCTTTAATTTATAGAAACTTCAATGAAATTTTAACATGTTATTCAATTCCCTATCGGATGTTTCCTATGTAAAGTAGAGTATATTTCTAACTGGTTTGTGTACAGGGGCACTTGAAAGTATTCCAAAGCATTGTGTTGTATGAGAGTTATTTTTATAAACCAAATTTTAATCATTTTATTCTCCACAAAGCTTAATGCAATTGAAATATATTATTCGTATTCACAAAAGAGTGTCTTCTATGTAATATAGTATGGTTAGCATTAGATTTACAGGGCCACACAAAAATAATCAGTTACATTAAGAGCTATAAATAAAAATTTGCTGGAATTGCACTTTTGTTTACATGAGCGTTTTAAAACTTTCTTATAATTTTAGTGGGAATATGATTTCAATTTGTGCATCTGTCTGTCCGATTGTCTACCTTTCTATCTGTTTGTCTCCGGCTCCTATCATCCGTAAATATTTTGAGAATTTTTAAAAAATGATACACCCAAGTTCCCTATGGAATGCTCCCTATTTAAAATGCCATTAATTGGTCCTGCACAACTAGTTTGTTTACAGGGACAATAACAACAACAACAAAAAAAAATGTATTACGTTTTAGGACAGAATTTTTTAAAAGTTATATTAAAAAATCTTTCTGCTATAAAAATCATAGAAACATTAACATGCATTATTAATATTCTAAAATGATGCTGTGTATAAAACATGATATGATTAACTCTCAGATATACAGGTCTACACTAAAATATTCAGAGAGATTAAAAGCTGTAATTATAAACTTACGTCTGCGTTTTCTTTTGCGTTAAGCCTTTTTAACACTTTCCAAAATGCCTAAGAGTAATTTTAAAATCAATTAGTCTATCTGCATGTTTTTCAGTTGTTCTGTCGGTTGTGTGATAAAGTAGGCAAAGAATATTAAAAGCTATTCGATACAATTGCGTACAATTGGAAAGTGTTACTAATCATAATCAATGCACACTGCATTATTTTTCTTTCTTGTTTTTTCTTATATTTGATTGTGTGGAATATATTTATTTAATATTTATTTTTATTTAATTTTATTTATCTTATACCTATATATTGTAGAGTAAATACAGAGTGATTATAATTAAAGTTACGATTTCAAAACGCTGTAATTTTAAAACTACCCATCAGCGCGATTTGATATTTTCCCAGACCAATCGTGCGGAAATGCAATTTTGTTTAGGGGAGGAAAAAAGTAGTTCCAACATGTTCCCCTACATGGCGCTGTCAGGGTAATGTTAGGGGAAACACCTAAATGGACTCATTATCACAGGAATGGTGTTAGCAACGATATGGAATAGCAGGAAACAATAGACTTCAAGGGTTTGCTGCATTTTTTTTAATTAAAATGACAAGGCTACATGTATACAGCGGAGACAGTCATAGTGAAAAGAGAAAAAGAGGAGCTTCATGAAACAAATACTTTACGTATAATTAACGACACATTTTGGAACTATTTTTTTTTTCTTTTGCCAAACAAAATTTCATTGCATCCCGAATGCTCTGATAAAATACCAAATCACTCTGATGGTTAGTTTTTAAATTTTAGCGTTTTGAAATCGTAACTTTAATCTTAATCACCCTGTAATTTTTATGATTAAATGTTCGAAATCGATGTTTTGTTATATTTTCACCTTTTTCATGTCTTCTGAATCCAAAAGGTATGTATTTAATGGTTGTGATTATCTGTCTGTATGTCATCAGTAATCATCAAGAAGAAACATTGGCACGGGGGTAGCAAGCTCAGTATTTTACATTGGATTATTTTTAAACTAGTTTCAACTTTATTATCTTATACCATAATCTGTTATCTTTAGTTATAGTATCAAAATGCAGGGTAAGAGAAAGTTGCGTGAGTGACGCGCACTATATTATTTTAATTCTATAAATTCTTGGGAGGATGCGTTTTGTTTTGAGTCTACAAAAGTTAATCTTTGCAGAGTCATTTGTGATTATGTACGCCCTAATAAACATTAAATATCATAGAATTGAACACTCGTGGGATGAGTATGAGTACATATGATTTTAATGATTTTTAAAATGTCACAGGATAGTATAGACCTTAAATTATTTATTTTTTGTTTGTTTGTTTATTTCAATTTATATAACTCTCTCTTTTTCTCACAGTCTCTTTTTTTTTCTGAAATCCATAAACCACTGCAGAAAAATATAATTTTAAAAGCTTCTTCTTGAATTATTGCGGTCGACTACTATGTATAAACTACTAAGTATATATTTCTAATTTTAATTATAAAGTGAGAAAGAATGACATCCTTTTTCTGTACATCGTAAAAATGTACAGCAATAAACACACAACATACTTGTTCTTTTCCAAGGTGGTCAAGGGTTTTTAAAATAGTTGTATCAGTTTTTTTTTCTGTTCCTTTATTTTTAATTATTAATTATAGTAAATATAGTAATTATTAATTTTTGTATTTGAAATTTGAAAATTTTTGAAAAACAACTGAATTTATGCATTATAACTTTGTAAATATGCATGTACATTTATAACGTATGTGTGCATTATATATTTAGATAAAATAATCTGTTCTGTCACTCACACGACTTTCTCTTACCATGAAATTTAGTACTATAAATACAGAGTATAGATTAAGGCTGATGGTAACGGGTGATTAATGAGTACTGTTATGCAAAAAATATGTTAAAACAATACAAATTAAGCTTTGGAAAAGTTTTATTTGATGACAAATATTTATGTATGAGTGGGGGGGGGGCTACCGCTCACCTTAACCACTTGTTTCATTACTGTGCTTACATTTATACAGAATTTAAATTTGTTATTAAATACAAAAAAGACATTTAAAATTATTCAGGCATCTTCACAACAACATTCCTTGATACTTAACTTCAAAACACAACATTTGGATATCATTTTTTTTTTTAAATTGTTATTCTAACAGACAACGAGAAAGAACATAGACTAAGAACTTAGCTTTGATATTTAGGAAGTCTCAAACCCTCTAAATATACAAAAAAAATGAATATTTAGCTTAAAAATATATATTATTTACCAAATGGCTCTGAGGAATTATACAATATTACAGTAAAGTACTTCCACTAACAATAAAAAATAATGTTATGCATCACACGGTAGACATAAATAACATCACACGGTAGATATAAATATAATCATATATCAATAACACACGGCGAAATACTTCCATCTATTTTCAAATATAGTTGCACTATAATCTAGTTCTTTTGCGTAGTCTTGAAATTGCACAGTGATTAATTTATATACCATATTCTCTATCAATATTATATACCTCTATTATATACCATATTCTCTATTTTACGTATATAATATATGTACACTCTATAACAGAGAAAAAAAAAAAAAAAAAAAACGACGCACCAAGAAGAAGTGAGGACAAAAATTGGTAGATGAAAGGGCCTCTCAAATTAAACACGTCAAGAAAGCGTTTGTCTCCTTCTGGTCCTGACGTACGCAGTTATTCGGCTTGGTATTAAATGACAGAGTTGGCAGATGTGCTCCTGTGAAGTATCGTACCAAATTCTGTCCAATTGTTGCGTTAGATTGGTAAAATCCCGAGCTGGTTGTAGGACCCTTTTTAAGATGCTCCAAACGTCCTCAGTAGAAGAGAGACCCGAGAACTGAGCTCAACCCCACTGTGCCGCCTATTAAGGGTATTTGAAGTCACTAAACTACCAGTTGCATGTAGGATCGACGATAATGATAAATTGGTGCTTGATTTCATCAAAACCTGTATGTATGTCAATTTGTGTCCAGTTTTTATTACTCCTTCTTGATGCATCACTTTTTTTGTTATAGAGTACATATATGTATATATATATATATATATATATATATATATCCGTTTTATTTGGTTTAGTGCAGTATATAGATGATAACTATACTTACCTGTAATTTTCCCCACTTTACTTAATGTATTTGAATTTCTCTTGAGTGTCCCTGTCCAAGAACAATTTGCTTGATTTCAAGGAAAGCTTAGTCTAGCATTCATATATCATAAACATTTAGAATACTAAATTTGGACTTTCTGCTATAATTTGTTTTTGAGATATGCTGAAAACATACAAACACACACAGACAGACCTACCCAAAGGCAGACACACGCATTTAGACCAATCACTAAAAACAAGATTTTTGGATTCATCGGATCTAAAAAGTGTAAATATAACAAATTCTTAATTTGAAAAAATTGACTAATTAAAATACTTTCTCTGCCCTATGGGTAATTGAAAATAAAAAAAATGGTTTGATGATAGAAGCAATGGAAAGAGAGGGAGATAAAGGAATGTAAATATACTGTTACAATATAAATTAATTTATATGTTTATATATAGAGCTATTTGTAATGCTGTATGCTTGTAATTTATTTATTAGGTCATTTTTACTTCATATTTTAGAATCTATTTTTTCATTATATACAAATTTCCTAAATTTCCAGAAGTCATTATTTTAATTTTTCAATACCATTTTTCTTTTGGGTATTTCCGCATTATTTGGTTGAAAATAAAATCTTTATTTCTTCTAAAAGTTTAAATCTTTAAACTTTTAATATATTTTCGTATTAAAATTTCTAATTATAAAAAAAAAAAAAAATAAATAAAAAAAATAAATAAGTAAAGCGCGCTGACCTCTTATTAAAATTTAATTTAAATATGGAAATGAACGATGTATGAGCTTTGGAAACTAATAATACATTAGTGATTATCACTGTGTATTATTTTAACACTCAAATTTGACAGTATAATTTAACTATCGTTATTGTTGTTACTTATGCCTTTCGGAAAGTTTCAGCCACGTTAATGAAACTACCCGGATGTAAGACGGCAAATAAGCGTCGTCTGACTTAAAGGAACACACTGGAAATACCAAATAATGCGGAAATACCCAAAAGAAAAATGGTGCTGGAAAAACGAGTTATTTCGTGAAGTAGGTTAAAGATGACCACACCAGCAAACATTAAAAACTTAATTTTTGATCCAGTTTAGGACCGAGTAAATCCTATTATCTAATACGTCCAGAGACATAATTTTGATAATAAACTTGGAGTAAGCTGCTACCACGACAGATGTAGCATGCACCAGTCGTTAATTATGTACCAAACGGTTTTTTATCCGGTTAATAGACCGAACCGGCAGTCCTTCAATAACCCGCTGCCTTTAATCGTGGTCAACGTAATTTAACGAAATCATTTTACATTCTTAATATAAACATAATATTTGCTTTCTTTTTTAAAATAACTTAAAAGAAAAGAAAAAAAAAATGTGTAGGAAAAAAAAAAAAAAAAAGAAAAAAAAAAAAAAAAAAGAAAGAAAAACCTTTAAAACTTAAAGCATATGATATTTCTTCTGTACTTACGAATATCAAGCAATGTTAAACCAAATATTTAAGCAATAAAATAAATTCATTATGTTTCTATAGAATGTCAGATGCATTCTTTATAAAGTTTATATTATAAAATAATTATTTCTAACAGTGTTCTTAAAGTTAAATGTGATGATCGTAATATGTCTAGACACTTAATTGCAGTACTGCAAACAGAAAAAGGAATGCTGACGCCGCTTGTCTGGGAGTTATATAATTTATATAATCATCATTTTTGTGTTTAATAATAATGTTACAGAGTGAAACATAATGCGAAGAACAGATCGTTATTTTGGATTTTAAAAAAAATACATAATTAAAAATTAATTATATTAAAATATAATAATGGATAAAACTTCTTTATATTTAAAATTTTACTTTAAATGATATTGTTTATTTATTTATTTATTTTTATTTATGTAAAGACTTCAATAAGAAAAAAAAATTCTGTAACTGACATCTAGAATCTAAATTGTGGCTCTAGAAAATAAATAAATAAATAAAAAGTTTCATGTCATCCAAATAAATTATTGTCCCCTTTGGAAGCAAGTTCTAGAAAAACCTATTAGAATTTTAGAGCTTTTGCCTGTTATCACGAAGGCAAAGTTATTTAAAAAACTCTGTAAATAAATGCGAATACAAGAGACGGGTTTCAGCAACTATAATCACAGTTCATTACCCAATTCTAAGAAACCGAACGATAATTTCCCGCAATGCAAGTATTCAGAATATTCAGACTATTGTTTCACCATCTAGAAATGCGTAGACTAGAAATTCTCAATCATTTCGTCTATTCAGATTATTGGCGTGCCTTATGCGCATTGCTCGGAAATCTATATTTATAGTTAAAGTACTTAGAAAAAGACCACTTATTCATTCTAGATGAAGGTGGTATATTTTTTTATCAGTGTTTATTGTATCTGATTCAAATAAAAGTGATATTTTGTTAAATAATAGAGAAATAGGCACAGTTCTTGTTAATATCCATTTAAATAATGAAAATTATAAGAAGTTTCCCTTAGTGTTTTACAGAAAGAAAATGAAAAATCTAATGGCAATTCAAGAATTATGTATGCTGATTTATTATTGAAACTGTAAAAGTAAAGGAAGTTTTGATTGTATTAATTAATATTAAAGTTACACGAATAAATTACTAAAAAATCAATTAATTTATTGATTGCAGCTTCAAGGTAAAACTTATTTATGGTTTTATTTTGCTTTATGTAATAAAATAAAATAAAAACAAATGTACCGCATATACTAGAAGATTAATAGAAAAGTTTAGGACAAAAAATAATCTGGTGTGTCAATCACACGAGTTTCTCTTACCCTGAAATTTAAAACTATAAATTAAGGTATCAGATTAAGAGTTAAGATAACGAGTACTGTTATGTAAACCTATGTTAAACAATTCAAATTAGGCTTCTAAAGAGTTTTATATGATAACTAGCAGGCTTTGCCCGCTTTGCTGGTCATTATATTGAAATGAAGTCGCAAAATATCATATCATTGATAATAATAGTAATAATAAAATCAATGAAATCAGTCAAAATCTAAGTTAAAGTTCTCGATACGTTCGATAGCGGTTTTCCCACTTGCCACACTTCACAAAATCCCTTTTTAATGCATGTTGCATACACATACCTAACCCACATATTAAAAAAATCGGGATTCTAAGATAATTTGAAGCAAAGTTACGTTTTAAAACGTGTTTTTAAGCCCTCCGCCCCCGGCCCGCTGTTGGAGGAAAGGAGGGGGAGAATTTGCAAAATAACTTTATATTATGAATTAGATACATATAACTGACCTACACATGGAAAATCTCACAAGTTACACATGTCCCCCCCACCCCTTAAGGGGAGGTGGGGTGTGTGTTGAATACGCATAAGCAGTCTACGCATCAAAAATTACCATTCTAGGATATTTTGGAACAGAGTTACGCATGGAAACATGTTTTTAATCCGCCCTACCCCAACCCTCAAGGGGGAAATAGCACGGTATTCCAAATAATCCCTTTGTAGGTTTTTGTGCTGAGTACACATAACCAATCAAGCTATAAAAATTCGCTTTTCTGAGATAATTTGCAGCAGAGTTACACTTTAAAACGTGTTTTTGCCCCCCATCCCGCCCTTAAAGGGGAGGAAATGAAAAAATCACAAAATCGACTTATAGTGCGTGTTGAGAATGCATAACCAGCTCGCACATAAAAAAATCGTCTAAGATAGTTTGAGCAGAGTTACGCTCGAAAACATGATTTTGCCCCACCCCCAAGGGGGGATAAGGTGGAATTTTGAAAAATCCCTTAGTAGTGTGTGTCTTGAGTACGCATAACCAATCTATAAATCAAGAAATCGCTATTCTGAGATAATTTGAAGCAGAGTTACTCTTAAAAGCGTTTTTTGACCCCCCCTCCCAGCCCTTGAAAGAGGGGGAGGGGGAATTTTTGTAAGCTCTCTTTATAATGCATGTTGGGAATGCATAATCAATTCATATGTAAAAAATAAGCTTACTGAGATAATTTGAAGAAAATTTATGCTTGGAAACATGCTTGTTGGAACCCCACCCCCAAGAGGGGGATAGGACGGAATTTTACAAAATCTCTTTTTAGTATGTGTCTTGAGTACGCATAACCAATTGACATATCAAACAATCGCTATCCTGAGATAATTTGGACCACAGTTACTCTTATAAGCGTGTTTTTGCATTTCTCCGCCCTTAAAGGGGAGGGGGGTTGAAATTTTGTGAAATCCCTTTACCGTGCGAGTTGGGAAAGGATAAACAACCCACATATACAAATTAATATTTATGAGATAACTTGAAGCAAAGTTATAATGGGAAACGGGTTTATATTGACCCACCACCCCCAAGGGGAAAAGGGGGATTTTCGCAAAACCCCATTACAATGGGTGTAACTCCCCCACCACGAAAAAATCGAAAATCGCAAAAAACCCAAACATGAGGTTTTGAAAATATTCTCAAGAAAACTCTTGGCGATTTTCTATATCTTTGTGCTGTTATTGGTACAGTTTTGCACAAAAACCCGTATTTTGCTAAATTTGCCTGCAAAAACTTGTTTTTACCGCCACCACCTCCCTTAAAAATCCAAAACTGAAATCGCAAAAAAATGCTTTTTTTGCACTCAAATCTAGTCTCTCTATCTGCAATTTCTTCACCGTGAAGCAATTTGGAGTCGAATTATGCTTATAAGGGTTTTTTTGCCTTCTGCCCACCCAGGGGGGAGCGGACATATTTCGCAGAATCCCGCCATAATGGGCGTCAGTGTCCTAAAACCAACGTGCTCACCAAAATTTGTGAGTCTATCTCCCATAGTATCACCACGGTTGTGTTGAGTCACTGAATCAGTGATATTACTCTTTTATTCCCATTCCACCCCACCCCCAAAGGGGTAAAAGTGGGGGTCTTTCACGAAATCCTGTTACAATGGGTGTTGGACACGCGTAAATAAGCCACATACTAAAATTTGTGACCTCAGCTCATAGATTTCCACAGATGAATTTAGCGCTAAAAGTAACTATATATATAGTTATATCTAACTATATTTTTAGTTATATAGTTTGATTTTATGCTAATAATCTAATAATAACATTTACAGTTTACAGTGCACTGCTAAGATTCAGTTACATTTATAATGTTATTTCTAAAATAGAATCAGCGCATAAAATACGAACAAATGTCAATAAGTTATATTATCTAGATTAGACTCCAACATTTCTTTCAATGAATAAAATAATAATAATAATAATAATAATAAAATAGATGACTAAATAGTTTTAATTTCCAACTATACACATTAAAATTAAATGTAACCTTTAAATGAATTAATATGATTGTTAACTAAATAATAAAGATGTTAATTAAGTTTATTAAAACTTAAGCTAAACACAATTTTAAAAACCAATTTTACTTGCTTTCCAAATCGATACATTTAAATTTTTCTTAAAATGGATGTTACACTTAAAAAATCAAATCTCACACAAAAATGGCAGATTTATGCTGACAAATGATTAAAGTTTGCCGTTTCTTTCTAACACATTTTCTCAATGTCATTTTGCAGTAAAATATAGTAGGAAGTTTAGACTTGATAGAGAATGACATAGAGCGTATACTAATGATAAAGTTTTAACCGTGTTCAAAACAATTGTGTCACATTGAATTTCATTTTGAAGCATATTTCGAAATTTAATTTGACGTTAGAATAAAGCTTAAGGAGTAAACGTTACTTTTAGAGAAATGCCAAGATATATAGTTGCTTATATTTATAAAACATTTAGAAATGTCAACTTATATAAATAAACTAATGACCTTTTTGTAAAAATTTGAAGTCCTAATGTTTATTTATTTTTTATTTAATGTAAAACCTTATGCATATAAGCAATGAAGAAAATTAGTGTTGTTACGTTTATTTAATTTATAATAATAAGAAAATTAATACAAGTACAGGGTATTATATATTTACATACGTTTTCACAATTCTGAAAAAGAAACAAAAAAGAAAAGAAAAGAAAATTAAATGCTTCATATATATATATATATATATATATTGTAAACTTAATTTATTATACAATGCTGAATTTCGAAGTCCATCATGTACAATTTATTTAACAATAAAAAATTACTGATTTCTTCTAATATTAAAATTAATATAATCTTTCTCATAATGGAACAAACGAATACTTCGTAAGAAATTAAACACACACACACACATATATATATATATATATATCAGTGGCGTATCGTGAATGATGGTTTGAGTATGCTCTACTTGAGTAGTTAGAAACAGTGCATTAAAAAAAGATATTCAATCATGTTATTGGCTGATTTACTTATTTTGAGAAACAACGTAGATATGGCGGCATTTCAACAGTCAATCAGAAGAATGATCTTTTCATAGAACAAGCTGTTTCTAACCACCCGTATGGAACATACCCAAAACGTCATTTACGATACGCCACTGATATGTATATATATATATATATACATATACATATAACTCGTTTCGCATGAGAAACCTTTACATCTTCTTCTTGAGCGCGCTTTCGTTTCACTCCTACCACTGATCTCATTTCTCCTATTTTGCTTTTGTATATTTTTACTTTCTGTTACCCAAATATATGGTAGAACAAATATTGACAAATATTTGAAAATACATACATAGATATATGTTTTTTTATAATCATTTATGTCTTGTCTATTCATGTTTCCGATATCCAAAAATCTGTGTTTTCGGTTTTAGAACCATACGCAGAAGATAAATACATATTTTCTTGATGATGCGTACTTTGTTATAGATTTTGATACTCCAAAAATTTTCAACATCTCTTAGACGTTTTTTTCTTGTCATATTGACTGCTTCCTGAAAATCAGAAGTACGGAAATGAAGAATAAAGTAAATAATAAAATGATAAATATAAAGTAAATGGAGTTTGGAGTTTGAGGTTTCTCCTCATTCGAAAAACTTGATCTAAACGTTCTGGAGCCGAAAAAAAAAGCTTTAATATTTCTTGCAAATCTTTTTAATCTTTAACATTTCTGTCACTATTCTATTGCAGTATGGTCATACAGATAACCCCATTTATATATATATATATATATATATATATATATATATATATATATATATATATATATATACATATATAATCAGAGTAGTAAATATTACCACACATTTTAAAGTGTCCAGTTATGTTAGAAATATTAAAAGTATATCATAAATATATAAATGCATTGGAACATGTAATTTATTATCAATTTTCACAGCTAAAATAGTGTCCGTCTTAAATTAATAATTTTTAATACAGGGAGGTCAAATTAGTTTTTTAATAAATTCTGTAGGCTGTTAAATTAATTCCTGTAATTACGTAATAATGCTTGGAATTAATGATGAATAATACCCATCTTGGAAAGTAAATAATACTTTTCACAAATATAGTCATGAAGGAAAAAAAAAAATACTTTTACAATTTTCATCAAAATGGCGTTAGTCACAATTACCCTTTGGCCATAATTACGCTACCTGACCATATATGTAGAAGATTTACTTTTTCAATAATAAGAAGTCAATTTTAGTTAATTGAAATTCATTATGTTTTCCCTTTAAAATATGTCTTGAAATTAAAGCTGAGGTAGATCACATAAAAAAATAATAAATAAATAAATAAATAATAAATAAATCACTAGAAAATATAAAACTTTCTTCAATTAATTCCCTTTTTATTTTGAGTTTATGTTCAGTAGCGTAAAACTTAGATTTACCAACAATTCACTCAATAATCATTTCTATCACTCTAATCGCTGTTGTCTATTAGAGTCAAAAATTTGTAGCTGGAATCATAAGTATACTACATCTATGCAAATTACTGTATATGTGGTTTTATTGAAATTTATGAAATTTCATTTTTACATTTAACAAAATTCTTCTATGGGAATTTTTTTTAAAAATATTACCCGTATAAAAAGAAAAAGTGCATAAAAAATAGATATTTTTGAATAACTCTTGCCATCATTCTTAAACTCCTTGACCGATTTTTTCTTCTCAAATTTATAATAATCGAGCCATTTTAACTGTACCATTTTTAATCCTCTACTCTTATAATTAATATATTAAAATGTACGACAAATTCCATATTTGTGCATAAATATTTTGTGATTTTTTCATTCTATTTGCGAAGCTATATTTCTGTAATATTTTATGTTCTATACATCATTGCAAATTCATATCTGATATTCTTTTTCATTCAAAGAAAAACTATATAAAGATTTTTTTCACCATTTCCTATGGATTTATTTCTCAGAATTAGAGTTTTGAAACATGTAAAAATATCTTTCGATGAAAAATGCCATTAAATAGGAAGATGTTCTCAAAAATCATTTTCAGCTTATGAATTCGAATGACTTGTTGGGTGAAGTACTCAGGCACCTACTATTCCTGATCCTGCATTAATCTCTTCATATATCAAATCGAAGTGAAGAGTAACAGAAAAAAAAATGTGAAAAATATTTCAAAACATAAATGATCGAATATGTAAATCGATAAAGCTTCTTTGCAGTTCAAAATACTTCAAACATTTTTATACATTGAGGATGTATGACAGTTTTGAATATCGAATTCAAAGAATATTTTTATTTTTAAAGTGATTTTTATTAAACACACATATTAATTTTTGCTCATGTTTTTAAATGTTTATTTATATTTAATTAAGTATTGTCTGGTAAATACAAGTTAAAATTTAATTTCGTAGTCTATTTCCATTTTTGCTTTCTCTTACCCATAGGGTCGAGAAAGTATTGTTTTATGGTCAAATTTCCGAAAGTAAGTTTTTGTTATATTTACAAGTTCTGAGGTCCCCTGAATACGAAAATCATGTTTTTAACAAATGGTCGGTTTGTCTGTCTGTGTGTCTGTCTGTTATCAGCATATCTCAAGAAGAAATAGTAGCAGAAATTCCAAACTCGGTATTCTAAATGTGTATCATATAGAGATGCTACAATAAGCTTTTCGTTGAGATGGAGCAAATGGTTGGTGTACCAGCACATTCAAAATTATTCAAATGTGTTACGTCTATGAGGGAAATTGCAGGTAAGTAGAGTTTAACATCTATAGACTGCACTAAACCAAATGAAACGAATATATATTTTTTCTAATACAGATAGTCAACTGGGAAAAAATTTTTGTGTATGTAGGAGCCTCGCCTCCTCCCCCCTGGGGGGGAGGTGTACATTTTCATGATGGGCATCTTTCAAAAGAGCTCTCCATTACCTTTAAAATGAATGCTTGAACCATTGATCTGCGATAATTTGAAATAAAGTTATCGATTTTTTCATTTTTAACAAAAAAAAAAAAAAAAAAAAAAAAAAAAAATCTTTATGTGATATTGAGAGATGTTGATATAATTCAACTTTTTTTTTTTTTTTTTACGGATATTTCGTGTTATATTACATCTCTAATATAATCGTATGTATTATCATAAAAGATAAATTTTTAAATAATAATTTTAATAAATTATCTTTTAATAACCTAATTAAATTCTATATAAATGTAGGTGCATTAATGAAACGGGGGATTGAGAAGGGGGGGGGATATCTCCTCTCACACAGAACTAATTATCATATAAAACTCTTCCGAAGCCTAATTTGAATAGTTTAGGTTTACATAAAAGTACATAGGTTTACATAAAAGTACTCGTTATCTTACCCCTTAATCTCCAACCTGTATTTATAGTATTAAATTTCAGGGTGATAGAAAGTCGTATGAGTGACACACCAGATTATTTTCTTTCTTTTACTTTCTCCTGTAGATATAATGATAGTAATGATGTCTAGCTTTTGTTCTGAATGTTTAAAATTTTGTTTTTCTTTTGTTTACACGTTTGAATTTCCGAGAATACAAAAATCAGGTTTTTAGATTCTAGTATATGCGCGTGTCTATTTATCTGGATGACTTTCTTGTGAGATTATTCTCAACAAAATTTAAAGTAGAAATTAGTCGTTTGACAAAACTCGATATTTAAATCATTACTACGGATTGATAAAACGTATCACATTGGATTTTTTTATTGAAATCAAGCGAATAGTTCGAGTACAGGGACCTCCAAAAGAATTTAAATGTATTATATCTATGGTCGAAAGTTCTGGTGGTTACATTTGATTTTGTTACACTGTTATGTTTTACCTACTAATTTTACGCTATTCCCTAATAGATTATTTAAACAAAATTAAATTATCACGTAACACGTATACAAAAAAAGCATATTTAGGATGCATACTGTGTGGAAAACAAATATATTTATTTTACAGAGTCACACAAAAATAAAATAAAGAAGCCATCAGTTATAAATGGCCAATAGTTGACTACTAGTTCACCCGTTAACATTTTTTTACTGTGAATATATTTTGGTATTTGCTATGTTTATATTTTTTTGGGGGAATGATCAGCATACTTGATCATATTTTAATGCATGTATTGAAATTATATATTTTCTTTAATATTGCACAATTGTTAGGAATAAGCCTTTATCTGCAAATTTTATGATTCAATTATTGTTAGATTCATAACGTTGTTCATTATGATGGACCAACCGTAAGTGCCTCCCCCCCCCACGCCCTAAAAAAAAAATCGTTGAGACATTTGTAATTATTCCAACTAACCATGGGCCAACCGCCGGAACCATTATCTGCTGATAAAGACTCATGTTTGTAGAAAAAAAGAAAAGTTATTTTTCTACTATATATGCACAGAGGAAAACTAGTATGTTGTGGCCACCACAAGACTTTCTTCAATATTTTCCTATATACATATTCAATCAGTAACAATATTAAAAAAAAAAAAAAAAAAAAAAAAAAAAAACAGTTTTTTTTATGAGTTCTTTTTTTGTTAAAGTAATACATATTCAATCAGTAACATTATAAAAAAAAAAATAAAATAAAAAAAAAAAACGATTTTTTTTTTTTTTTGTTAAAAGTAAAATAAATCGATAACTTTGTTTTAAATTATCACAGATTTATAGTTCAACCATTCGTTTTAAAGGTATTGACGAGATCTTTCGAAAGATAACCATCTTGAAAATTTACCCCCGTCCCTCCCCGGGGGGGTACTTCCCCCTCGGGGGGAAGCGATGCCCCCACATGCACAGAATTTTTTTCCTAGTTAACTATTACTATTATCAATAACTCATATTAATTTTACAATCACGAGTTTAAAATAACTCTTATTATGCACATTTATACGAAATTTTGTCCTATACTGCCATGTTAAAAATTTAGAAAAAATGCGATCACAGCGCCACTTGTTGAACTATTGATCCCCAAATGTAATCAGCACCAGTTTATGTCGGGGACCAACTACATACCAAGTTTGGTTAAATTTCGTTAAAGAAAAATCGATAACTTTGTTTTAAATTATCACAGATTTATAGTTCAACCATTCGTTTTAAAGGCATTGACGAGATCTTTCGAAAGATACCCATCTTGAAAATCCCCCAGGGGGGGAACCGGTGCCCCCACATGCACAATTTTTTTTCCTTAGTTAACTATTACTATTATCAATAATTCATATTAATTTTACAATCACAAGTTAAATATAACGCTCATTATGTACATTTATACGAAATTTTGTCCTATACTGCCATGTTAAAAGATTACATAAAATGCGATCACAGCGCCATCTGCTGGGAGATTGGTCCCAAAATCTAATCAGCACAATTCCATGTCACGGTCCAACTATATACCAAGTTTGGTTCAATTTTATTCATTGGTTCGTGAGATACGGTGAAAAATACGAAATTTTGCGATCACAGCGCCACCTGATGGGCGATTGATCCCCAAATCTAATCAGCACCATGCCCCGTCAGGTTCCAACTATATACAAAGTTTGGTTGAATTTCATTCATTGGTTCGTGAGATACGGTGAAAAATACGAAAATTTGTCCTATACTGCCATGTTAAAAATGTACATAAAATGCGATCACAGCGCCACCTGCTGGGCTAATGATCCCAAAATCTAATCAACACAATGCCCCGCCAGGGTCCAACTATATACCAAGTTTGGTTGAATTTCATTCATTGGTTCGTGAGATACGGTGAAAAAACGAAACCACAAACAGACAGACAGACATTTTCTGAAAACTATCAATTCGTGTTCAGGACATCCCAAAACGTGTAGATCCGTCAAAAAACGGAGGTCGAAAATTTTCGCGAATCCAATACTTTCTCTAAATTACATATAGAGGAAAGTAAAAAACGGACAGCGAAAATGTACATTAATGCTTCTTAATATTTGGTAAGATAATAATGAAGTTAATTTTTAGAACATTCCTTACGGAATTTCTGTAATATATATATATATATATATATATATATATATATATATATATATATATATATATATACATATATATAAATGTATTTTATGTAGTAATGAGGACATGAATGGTTGCATTTCAAATGTTTAACTGAATGATTATATGACATTTTTGAAAAAAAAAAAAAAAAAAAAAAAGTATATATGCGCCTATACACACTTGTACAATTTTGAATATGACCTGACCTGCCTTAAAGTAGTTTTAAAATCACTCTTCTAAAAGGATGGCATCGGGAAGCAATCAGCCAATGCTTCCCGATACCATGCATTTGATGGGTACAATTTAAAAATAAATAGCAAAAATTTGTACAAACTGGGTTGAGAAGATGTTATGCTAGAACTGGGAGTTAACGTGACTCAATTCAAATACTATCATTGTATATTTGTAGATATTTTGGGCCATTTATTAAACTCGTGTCTTAATATAGCAATCTTTAAACGATCAGTTAAGTTAAAATTTTCTATATACATAAAATGTTAGAAACACCGAGCAAAAAACTCGGAGTATAGCGACACTGAATATAACACGGAACATGAGTGCAAAGTGAACTCATGCATGATATATAATGTTGACTTTGGGGTTAAAATTAAACATGTCCGAATAAAAATCCCGCTATTTCCTTATGTCTACTAATGATATGCTTAAATTTTAATAGCAATGATGGTAATAATAATAAATATGATACTAATAATAAATACAGTTTTAATAAACAACATTTACGAAAAAAAATATTTTACTTTATATATTTTATAAAGAAAAAGTATATAAATCAAAAGAAAAAGTACAATTTTCAAAGCATATTACTTTGAAAAAATAACTCTACAGAATAGTGTGTGTAATATAAGAAGATACATTTTTTTTTCAGTTTCTTTTTTATTTATTTATTTATTTTTAATTAAAGTATCGTATTTCTAAATTTCAAAACAAAGTATCGCTATATTTTTTAAATATATTTTTTTCTTAATACTTATTAAAAATGTATTTTACATCATTCTCGATTACTCTCTATTTCAATTTCTTGAATTTATATGGTTTCGATATAGTTATGTTTTAGAACCCATAAAATTGAATTCAAATGGCGAATTTAAATGCAACCATTCATAAAAGATTCTGATTTGAAAATATGTTTATGACGTAAGCAATATTTTAGACATGAAATGACATGAGAAGGGTTCCTGTCACAGGATTTTTTTTCAAATATTATCGTCTAAAATTATGCAAACTCAATAATACATACATACATATATATATATATATATATATATATATTATTATTATTATTATTATTATTATTATTATTATTTTTATTATTTAACTTTCTTTGAAACATTTAAATGATAATTAAATACAAGATGAACGAGTATCATTCGTATGAAATGTAAAAAGAAAGAAAATAATATTATAGTTTTAAAAAAATTAAAGAACACGCTTCAATAGAAATGTGAACTAAAAAGCACAAAATATCTACCTTAGTATTAAAAGGCAGGGTAAGAGAAAATCGTGCGTGTGACACACCATAATATATGCATACATTTAAATCTTTAATTAAAATAATTTAGAATTAAACAAAAACCATTTTTTTAAATCTCCCCTGATTGGGCACGAACGCTAGACCATTAGGTTCGTAGCGCGGAGTTTTACCTCACAGCCACAGCGTTCACGGAGGGAAAGTGATTTTTTTTTTTACAATATACCTTTTTTCTTTGCTCCCAGAGCGGTTACAAACATACATACAGGTGAAGCTAATAAAAGCGTGTTAAAAAAAGAAAAGAAAAGGTCAAAAGAAAAATAAAATATATCTTTAAAATAAAATAAGTAATAAAAAAAAAAATCAAGTGAAATATTAATACTTTTTTTTTTTTTAATAATTTCGATGAAGAGCTTTTTTTTTTTTTTTTTTTTTTTTTTAATTTAATTTTAAACTATATTTTGTGGACGAATAAATTTCTTAAAAATCATTAATATACTTTTTGTTATTGCTATTTAGTTAGTCATGTTTAAATATTTCACTCAATATTATTGATACAGTTAGTTTAATTTAAAAGTAATCTGGAATGAGTACGTACCGAACATATAGTACTTAACGGCTATTTAAATAAATATAAAAGGTAGAATTCATTAATTATACAGAAGGGGGAAATCATGACAGTAGTCACCCACCGTTTTCTAGACACACCACCCCATCTCACAATTTCTTTCCCTGTTCCATAATTTTATGATCATGAATTTGATTTGAAGAATGAAAAACAATTTTAATTTAATACCTAAAAACAATGATATATATATATATATATATATATATATATATATATATAAGGTTTAAAAAAATAGCATTAATAACAGATTAAAATATATAAGATATATAATGCATAATATCAGTAACAAATCCTCCTCCCCCCCCCAAAAAAAAAATAAATAAATAAATAAATAAATAAAATAAATAAATAAATAAATCCTGGTCGAAAATGTTCATGTTGCAGAATTTTACAAATCTGTAGCCCCTCATAAGATATTTAACGGTTAATATAATCCTACTCACTCCTAAAAATAAAAGTTATACCTATTAAATCACCGAAAAATGTAAAAAATTGGAGGCCATTCCTAAAAAAAAGCAATGAGTGATAGGGCAAAATGGGCGTCATATTCGGATTAAGGAGGTTATTTTGCATAAGAATATGCTGAAATGGTGTTAAAGACAATTTTCATGCCGAGCATATTTAAAGAAACCAAAGTAAATGAATTAACAATAATTACCAGAAAAACGTATATATATCGATAAATGTTTAAAATATTACATATGGTTAAAAAGAAATTGGCTATAATTATGTTTTTGTTGAAGCTTTTGCAAAATAGTTAAGAAAATACGATTTAATATATGTTTCAAATTAGTTACAATAACTTCACATGGCGAGAAGAAATAGTGTTGTAAAATTATTCTCCTTGTGTTTTACATTATGTATATATATACAGTTTTCCGAAAACTTGCATATGCTGATGGAAATGCAAGTTTCCTGATGGTGCACATTTCTATTTTTCAGCATTTAAGTAAAATTCCAATTTTCAATTCATGAATTCTTTTTTTTTTTCCTTTTAACGGAACTCTTTGGTAATTTTATCCTTCCTCTTTTCTCTAAAATGTGGACTGTTACTATTAATTAATAGTTTTTGCAAATTATATCATCGTTAGGCTTATGTGTTAGTGTCATTTCTCTTATGCGTAAGTACTTTAATATGTTTTTACTAATTATTGGTACCAAATTAAATTATTACCGTGCCATTTTTCATTCAAAATAAATCTCAATTAAAATTTAATTTTATGTTGGTATCTTCATCTATCTTTTGTCTGCTGAGTGTTACAATGATAATAAATTATTCAAATTTTATAATATATATATATATATATATATATTAGTATACCAAGTTTTCTTAAAAACGGTTTTGCACTGGGTGTAATGCCCTATGTGTCTAAAACATTTTTTTTTTTTTTTTTTTTTTTACTTTTTAAAGAAATTGTTATATTTCCATGAATATATGTGGTAGCCACATAAATATTTATACAGATAATTGGAAAAGTCCTCATTATCACATGCTACAGTCAAAATGTATTTCATGCCTTACTTCAAATTGTATATGAAATCAACTACATGTTTTACAAGGTGACTTTAAATTTTCTCTGCAAATTTTCGGTATTTTTTTCTGATTTCAACAATCAGGCAATATCGCAGCAATTAAATCCAAAGTGGTTCCAGTAAGTTAAAAATGGCTGTACTTGTAACGCTGACGCTTAACCTGCATCTGTGCTGAAATTTTGCTCTGGATAATAAAGTGAAAAGCAATCAATGGAGAATCAAATTTTTCTATTTGTTTGGCAACGAAATCTTTAGACAACATTTAAAAACTTATAAGGTTATTTTACTGGCTGTATTAAATTGATAGAAAACCACCGGAAGATATTTCTATTTTAGTCTTATTGTACAGTTTCATAAATGTTTCACTTTTGTAGAAAATGCATCAGAAATGATTATTGCTTTTATTTTTTTATAAAGAATCTTTCTTTCTTTCTTTCTTTTTTTTAAGTGTATTTTTTATTATTATTATTATTATTTATTTATTTATCATTATTATTATTATTTTTACTTGGGTTTGGTCTAACCGTACTGTAATTTATTCCTAAAGAACGATAAAAAAAATGTATATTTATAAAAAAAAAAAAAAAAAAAAAAAAAAAAAAAATACAAAATTTCAGTTAGAAGATTGTGGTACATGTAAACACACTAGTTAAAACTGATTTGCATAAATAATTTTTGTTCATGTTCAATTTATCTTGACTTTCATTTACGAATATTGAAATATATATATATATAAATATATATATTGTGTTATACGAGTATGTATTAGGAAAGTTTCTTCTTTACATTTACTCATACAAATTAACACAATGCAAACTACTAAAAATATTATTTAATTAATGTAGTACGTAATTATTCAATGAAATTATTTTTATTTATTATGAACAGAGACCTTCTTCATCTCAGAAAAGAATAACACTAATCGGTGAAAATATTTCATTTTTGTGCACTATAGATATATAATTTTCTATTTTACCATGTTTTTATTAACTTCGATTCTTGTTTCCGTGTTTGTCAGGGACAAATCTTGCAATCGATTTTTAACAAACTTCCCGACTAGCTAGATATTTGAAATTTTCAGGACAACTCACAACATGGTGACAATACATTTTTCTAATAATTTTAGTCAACTATTTCAGGTCCCGCTGCCTTAGGCAGCGCTTATATGATTCGACAGAAAGTTTATTTAACTAACTTCCCGACTAGCTAGACATTTGAAACTTTCAGGCTAGCTCATAACACGGTGAAAATACAATTTTTTAATACCTTTAGCTAACTGTTTCTGGTTCCTGCTGCCTTCGGCAGCGTTATCAGTACAAAGCTTCCAATCGATTTTTCACTAACTTCCCGACTAGCTAGACATTTGAAACTTTCAGGATAGTTCAGAACACTGTGAAAATGCATTTTTTTAATACCTTTAGCCAACTGTTTCGGGTTCCTGCTGCATTCGGCAGCGTTATCAGAACAAAACTTGCAATCGATTTTTCACTAACTTTCCGACTAGCTAGACATTTGAAACTTTCAGGCTAGCTCATAACTCGGTGACAATACATTTTTTTAATACGTTTAGTCATCTGTTGCAGGTCCTTACTGCCTTCGGCAGCGTTTATATGATTCAACAGAAAATTTATTTAACTAACTTCCCGACTAGCTAGACATTTGAAACTTTCAGAATAGTTTAGAACACGGTGAAAATGCAATTTTTAACCAACTGCTTCGGGTTCCTGCTGCCTTCGACTGCGTTACCAGTACAAAGCTTGCAATCGATTTTTCACTAACTTCCAGACTAGATAGATATTTGAAACTTTCAGGATAGCTCAGAACACGGTGACAATACTTTTTTTAATACTTTTAGTCAACTGCTTCAGGTCCCTACTGCTTTCGGCAGCGTTTATATGATTCGACAGAAAATTTATTTAACTAACTTCCCGACTATCTAGACATTTGAAACTTTCAGAATAGTTCAGAACACTGCGAAAATGCATTTTTAAAATATTGTTAACCAACTGTTTCGGATTCCTGCTGCCTTCGGCGGCGTTATCAGTACAAAGCTTGCAATCGATTTTTCACGAAAATCCCGACTAGCTAGATATTTGAAACTTTCAGAATAGCTCAGAACACGGTGACAATACATTGTTTAAATACTTTTTGTCAACTGCTTCAGGTCCCTGTTGTATTCGGAAGCGTTTATATGATTCAACAGAAAATTTATTTAACTAACTTTCCCAGTAGCTAGACATTTGAAAGTTCCAGAATACGGTGAAAATGCATTTCAAAATTTTTTTTAACCAATTGCTTCGGGACCCTGCTGCCTTCGGCAGCGTTACAAGTACAAAGCTTGCAATCAACTTTTAACTAACTTCCCGGCTAAATAGCCATTTCAAACTTTTATAATAGCTTAAAACACGATAGCAAGGGATTTTTTTTAATACATTTATCCAATTTTTCGAAACTGCTCTCTTCGCAATTTCGTTTGGAGTTCTACGCGTGGATTTTTTTTTTTTTTTAACTGATTACTATTAGTCTCAATGAACGAATTTTTACGATACCAAAAGTTTTACAATAGTTGGACATTTATCGAAATCGAAAATTTATCGAAAATATAATTGAATAATTTTAAAGCGATGTTATAATTTGAAATTAAATAAATAAAAATAAATAAATAAATAATAGTCCTCCGTACTAAACTAAATTCTGCTTTTGACAGAATTTCATCAAAATCGTTTTTTCTGTTTCTTAGTTTTCTTAGAAAGGAAGGGAAAAGAAAAGAAAATTAATAATAATCAGTATCGAAACAAACTGTATCGAAAAATGTTTTTTTTTTTTTTTTTACTTTATAATGACATTATAAGGCAAAATTTCGTATAAATGCACGTAATGAGAATTACTTATTTATTTATTTTTTGTGCTTATTTTTAAAGTATATATATATATATATATATATATTATGATTGCACTTTTAAATTGTAGTATTTTATACAATTAAGTGAGCAAATTGTATACTGTGTACAGATAGCATTGGGAAAGAAGAAAAAATATATATATACATTAAAGAAAAAATATTTATATCTACATATTTTTTTAACTTTATTATGTTTTATTTAAAGTTAAATTTGCATCTACTGAAAATGGATACAAACAATACAAGTTAACGACACTTTAAACATATTTTATAACTGTAAGACCTTGGAAGTAAAATAAATGTTTTATGCATAAGTCCTTTGTGTATCAGAATGATTGATGATAGAATTGTTAAACATGATAAAATAAAATCCGTATTTGTTATTTTTCTTGGATTTATTATTTATTTTCTTTTTATTTTAATGAAACATATTTGATTTCAAGAGGCATCGTGAATATATTTCTTTCAATTCGTATACTTGCTTTTCCTTTACTTTTTAAAGTTATGCAAAATGTATAAAATATTTTTTTTTTTTTTTTTTACATGTATACTTGATACAAAATGCAAAGAATTTAAATGCGTGTTTTTAAACTGAAAAATATAAAATGCACTCCAAAAATCTATTCATGTTTATTTATTTATTGTAATTTATTGTGTTAAATACATTTGTATTAACTGAGATCTTCTGTCTACCCATTAGCCACTTCATTGGTCTGTAAAACCAAATTAGACTTATCGTAAAAGTTTTATGGGTGATATTCAGAGTTACCAACCTTGCGGAATTTTGCATAGAAATATTATCTTTGTTTAATAACAAATTACTGTTATTAAATAAGTCGAAAAAATTACAGAAATAATGGGGTTTAGTAGTTCTAGTTCTCCAAATTATCAAATACTTTAGTAAAGTTACCGGCAAATAATATCTAATCTAAATAGGAAAAACAAATACTTGCTGTTTTATGCATTTTATACAAAACTGTAATACCGTATATAAATATTAAAACAAAATAAAAATCCATCATAAAAAGAAATAGATTTTACTACATTAGTTAATAAATTTAAATGGGTCTATATATATTCGGCAGCAAAACTTTGAAGCATACATCCACATTCTACACACACACACACACACACACACACACACACACATATATATATATATATATATATATATATATATAAAGTTTAATCTCTAATTTTTATCATCACCAAACTTTTTTATGAACAGAATAAGACTAAGATCTTGACTCAACAAATATTTACTTAAAAAAACATTATTGTGTACATCTTCTAATTAGGAATTATTGCTAATGCTTAAATAGTTTTGCTGCCGACTGTATATATATATATATATATATATATATATATATATATATATATATATATATATATATATATATAATATACAGCAAAATAAAATACTATAATAATCGCCATTACTGCAAATATAAAATGTGGACAGTTTTTGGTTTTTAAAAATGTTCGAATGAAAAGCACAAGTATAAAAAATTGTATATAATGATAAGATGAATAAAGGATCTATATTAAAGATAAGTAGAACAGGATATTCACAAGTAGAACTAGATCTTTGGAACATTGTCTAGATTACAGAATTACAGAGAAATAATTAAAAACTTATATAATAATATATATAATAATATATATAATAATTAAATACTTAAAAACTTAAAAACTTATTTCTAGTTCAAACAAGGCAACCAGATATAAAATTGTGAGATTCGTTAGAAACATTAATTTACTACTAACTAATTTAAAAAGAAATCATTTCATTAATCTTGCACTAATATGCAAATTGTTCGTTCCTGTAGCATATTATAACACAAATAATTTAATATCGATTGACTTATAACTATATATCGAGAGAGACAGAGATATTTTCTCTTCGTTTCAATATGAACTGTAATTATTCAAGAGGTTCTAATCACTAGATTATTAAAATGTTATTTCTTAAATATTCATATTCTCGTATTTGGAGATAGTTATCGGATATACTTTAAATTCAATAAAAAATATATTATAGATTTAGATTTATAATATGAATACAAATACATTCATCAATAAAATGTCAGGTTTTTTTTTTTTTTTTTTTTTCATTTTACTTATTAAAACCCATTAATGATTGACTCTAATGTTAAATTCGAAAATATAATTTTTTTTTTAAGATATTACTTTTTTTTTTTTTTAATTTATGGAAATTCAAATTAATCATAAATTCCTAATTAATCATAAATTTGTAATAGAAATTGCCACTAGCAAGTTAAATGTTTCTATAAATGTCCATTACAAAATCTAAATCAAATCAATACTAATAAAATTTCATGTTACTAAAACTTAAATATATATTATCGCACGGTATAAGTAATAATAAGTTAAAAAAAATACTGACAGATTAATTCTTAAGGATACAAATATTTAATATAAACATAAGGTATTTTAAATATGTATATCCATCCCAGTTGTTCAGGAAGCATAATTATTTAAATGTTTCTCATGCTATTGAAAATTTATAGCAGATCTGACGATATATTTTTTTATTTAAAAATAAATAAATAAATAAATAAATAAATATAATAACAATAATTATTATTATTATTATTATCAAATAGTATTAAGGGATATCATACCAGAGATATGGTTTAACATTGTTATATCAATTGTTACCCACTTAACATCAGATTTTTTTTATATGGGCAGACAAATAGTTATTTTTCTAAATATAATTCAAGAGAGAGAAAATTTAATTTAATCCGATTTGAAACTTTTTAAAGAGAGAGTGGCTGATGCTTTTTTACTTAGACAGCAGATTTTCTTTTGTTGTTGTTGTTGTTGTATGTGTGTGTTTATGTGTGTGAATTTTTTACTTCCTTTCCAAGAAGATTTCAAATCAAGAGAAATTCGAGTAATAACTGTGGACAAACTGACTACATTTTACTCATATAGGCGAAATTCGATTCAGATTCTTATTTTTTTCTCTCCTTCTTATTTTTTCTTTCTTTTTAAAATTCTATTTAAATAACTTACACCTAAGTCAAAATTGGATGCTTGTTCGGATTCATAAAGATGTGAGTTTATCTTCACAGTTCAATTCACACAATTCAGTTCAATCTTCACAGTCTCCTATTGCTCAAATTAAACAGCGCTCTCTCTCACATGAAATACTCTTCTTATTATAAAATATTGAAAACTAGGTGAGGCTTGGAACCCGAGGTGGAAGGAGGAGACGGTTACAAAAAAAAAAAAAATTAATTTAATCCGATTTGAAACTTTTTAAAGAGAGAGTGGCTGATGCTTTTTTACTTAGTCAGCAGATTTTCTTTTGTTTTTGTTGTTGTACGTGTGTGTTTATGTGTGTGAATTTTTTACTTCCTTTCTTAGAAGCTTTCAAATCAAGAGAAATTCGAGATATAAACTGTGAACAAACTGACTACATTTTACTCATATAGGCGAAATACGATTCAGATTCTTATTTTTTTTCTATCCTTCTTATTTTTTTTTCTTTCCAAAATTCTATTTAAATAACTTACACCTAAGTCAAAATTGGATGCTTGTTCGGTTTCATAAAGATGTGAGTTTGTCTTCACAGTTTGTATCTCCTATTTCGCAAATTAAACAGCGCTCTCTCTCTCATGAAATACTCTTCTAATTATAATAATATTGAAAACTATGTGAGGCTTGGAACCGAAAGTGGAAGGAGGAGCCGGTTAAAAAAAAAAAAAAAAAAAAAAAAATCCGATTTGAAACTTTTTAAAGAGAGAGTGGCTGATGCTTTTTTACTTAGACAGCAGATTTTCTTTTGTTTTTGTTGTTGTACGTGTGTGTTTATGTGTGTGAATTTTTTACTTCCTTTCTTAGAAGCTTTCAAATCAAGAGAAATTCGAGATATAAACTGTGGACAAACTGACTACATTTTACTCATATAAGCGAAATTCGATTCAGATTCTTATTTTTTTCTCTCCAACAATTATTCATAAACAGACGATTGAAAAAAATGTTTCACTAATTATTTTTAATATTTCTCGAATGAAACAAATACTAACTTTTATTGAAATTTATTCCATTCCATCAATACCCAGCAAACACAGCCGTGTCGGAAACATAACAAAATGATGTCAGATATGTCAGACTTGTCAGATGTATCGATTTTCGCGTAACATTTAGGTACCTTTTCACGATAAAAAAAAGTTATATCATCTAATCGATGTCTTTAAAATATCGAAAACATACAGACTTTATGACATGCAATTTCTGTATAAATATTTGTTATCGAAACGATAACTAAAACATGACATATTTATGACACCACACTAACCTGTCCAAAATATGATACTGATCTGATATCAGAAACATGTTAATTTTTTGACATTCTTTTTGAAGTATCGAAATGTTATCGAATGAACATCAGACATTGCTTTGCTAGCCGTAACCCGTAACCGCTAACTGAACCAACCGCATTGTTTGTTTACAAGCCAGAAGCGAAGCTCGTGTAGCAGTGATTTTGTTTTGGATATTTTCACATATTTTAATCGGTTGCTAATTCATTTAGGTAAGGAATTTTCTTCTTATTACATGCTCTCATACTTCTCAAAAAAAATTAAAAGAGAATATTGTATTGACTTTTTATAAAATTATAAATATGTTTGGTGTTTCATACTTACTTCAGTTAAGAATGTTTCTTCGGAAATTTGTTATTTTATGATTCGCACGTTTAGGCTTAATCTGTATGATAAATGCATTTTGATTTTAAAAAAGTCAAAGTACTCACTAATTTTAATATAAATTGGAGAATATAATTGTAATTATAAACTTTGTGATACCCTCCGGTGCTAAGTTTAAATAATATAGAAGGTAAAAAAATATTCATAGTGTTACGCTTAGTTACTATTTTCCAAGCCAGTGTTGCATAGTTATTCTGTAAGGAACGTATTTTTCATATCTCATAAATAATAAAAGCCAAAATCTTAGGAGAAAGAAATTGCGAGTTATTTATACCTACTATTTAAACTCGTTTGCAGAAGTAGTAAATGTATTGATTGTAGATATCGTTATCTTTTATAAATGTTGTGAGTTATTCATATCCGCATTGAATATTTTGCAGCGAATATAATAAACAATGTTCAATTATAAAATTTAAAATAAGAAAAAAATCAGAAAATATTGTATTTTGAATTACAGTGATAAATAAGAATTAAGTATGAAACTAAGATTGTTCATTCAAATGGATGAACATAAACTATTCATTTATACTTTCTGAACTAAAATTAAGTTTGACAATATTCATCGTATTGAAACCTTGATAACAGATGATGGTATAGACAACATTAATAAGATAATGAGAGAATTTGTCTAAAATGTACAATATATTATGATGTGAGTTTTCAATTTTATATGTTTAGTAATATTTATAATGTGTTTGATCAATGTCAAAACTGGCTACTCGGGGATAAGCTTAAAATTATTGTTATTGCATCGCAATATTGTAAAATTTTAAGCCAAAGCTGAATTACAGCAATCTATTTGCTAGTCGTAAATAAACTTTTTAATGTTATAAGTGAAATTTTAAGTCTTGTAAAAAGGCACCAGGATCTTTCATGTTTGTTTACCACATTTTTTTTTTTTCAAATCTTAGATGCTGTGAAGTAAATTTTATTAACAAGGCGTGACATTGGCATGATTCTGGTAAGTTTGTCTTTTTTTTATACTAACTTTCTTATTTATTAAAATTTAAGGCTATTTTATTTTAATCTCTCAAACCTTGTATAACAATCTATATAAATAAAGCAAAGAGTTTGCCAGGAGCACATCCGGGTTGACGACTCCTATTTTTGATTGGTCTAAATTTAACTACTTTGATGATGAGAGTTGGCCATTTTTTTTAGTGAAAACTGATGATTTTTTTAAAAAGATACTGCATAGATGTTATACTTTTTAAAAGAGCTCTAGAAATTGTTCATTTTTTGTGTGAACATTATATGCATCAAGTTATTGAAGATATTACATTGCAAAATTTTCTTTTAATTAATTAAAATATGAAAATAAATATTAGTTATATATAATTTAATATTTTGTCATTTCGGCGATGAGTTGATATGGGTATCGCAATTGCATAAGTAAACATTTTGGTGAGAAACGTCTGAGCTACTTCAGTGCCAAATTTCAAATTCTGCCAAAATGTCCAAGCTCTTTCATTCAATGATTTTACAGAATTTTTCTCAATTTTATTTTAAATATTTTTGTAATGCGAGTGGGAAAAAAAGGTAAAGCATTTTTTAAAATTTGTCTATTTATGCAAATTATCTTCATGTAAAATATGCTATGCATTTTTCATTCTGTTTATTATCTAAAAGAAAATGACTAATGCAGTTTTTCATGTATTATTGACATTTCTATAAATTAAATTATCCAGTACCAAGACATTGTGGTTAAGAAGTCACTGCTGAAGTCAGCGAATGCCTAAAGCGTAGTTTTTAAGCAATTTCAATGTATTTTATTTTTAGTTTTAATTAGTAGAACGGTATAAAAAATATTGATTCTTTTTAAAATTCATTTAAATGTATTGACCAGCAAAGCCTGCTAGTAATATTAAATAGATTGAAGCTGTGAAAATATTTTTTGAAATCACTCTGTTGTTTTTTAAATTAATTTTATGAATAAATTGTAATATAACATTAACTTTATTATTAGGCTGGTAAGATTTATTGTATAAGAATTTATGAAAAAATTAGTGATGTTTCTGATAAAAATGACACTCCGAGGGTATATAATAAGTAAGTTGAACTGATGGATGTTTTAAAACTTAATTTTCTTATTTTTTGATAAATTTATATGAATTTTTCATGCATGAACTTTTATCACTGTTACTTTACTTATATTTTTTATTATTATTATTGTTGTTGTTATCAATATGTTATAGTGATTGCATTTTACCAAAATTTCATATAACATTATCAAAAAACAAGAAAATTAAGTTTGTAAACATCCATCAACCAGATATACTTATTATGCATCCTTGGAACACTGAGAATTTTTCATGAAATTTTAAAATTTAATCACAATAGTTTCAATATTCATGCATAAACTTTTATTACTGTTATTTTTCTGTTTTCAATATGTTAAAAAGTTTTTGTTGTATCAAAATTTCATATAAATTTATCAAAAAATACAAAAATTAAGTTTCAAAACATGCACTGGCTTGATATATACTTATATACCCTCGGAGCATTCAGCATTTTTCTTGAATTAATTTTAACATGAACTATTTCCACAATCCTTTTCAAAATGAAGATTAATTTCTGAGCTACTGATAATATGAACAGTTTTTTTTTTTATTCTTCTTGAAATCATGGGTGTTGGCACAATAGGGCAACCCCCCCCCCTCCTCCTGTAAAATTCTAATAAGCATTTTTTTTTTTCCCCTTTAACTTTCAAACTATCAAACTATGCTATCAGAATTTTATTTAACCACTTCACCGACCATCCCGAGATAACTCGGGGGGAAACTTAGCCTTCCACATGCTACAGTGGCTGGGGAAGTGGTTATTATTTATTATTATTATTTTCAGGCTGTGCCTGCCTTCACCCCCCCCCTGAATTTTTTTCTGGAGATGCCACTGCTTGAGATTCGCATTAACAAGGTTCAACTGTATAAACTAATCTTCATTTTGATGAGGACTGTGGAAACAGTTCATATTAAAATTAATTCATGTTAACGAGGTTTGACTGTATATGCTTTGTTATTAAACCTTTTTTTATACCACAAATGCATGTTAATTTCTGTATTTTTACCATTTAGCCACCCCTTCCTAATATATCCCGATTTTCCTGACCATTGAGGGGGAGCTTGAATGGCATTTTAGAGTAATATATTTTTCTTTAAATTCAAAATTATTCTTTTCTTATTTTTATTTGCGCAAAAGTATAACTAAAATTTTCTGTAAAAAATACATTAAGGTTTTACAAAGATGTTGAAGAAAGGATTATTAATATAATTACAATAATTTTACCCTACTTAAATCCTTACTAAGTCCGAGCTTCATATATATTTCGGCTACCTAACGGTGCCATCTTCAGATACACTCGGTAAAAAATGATTTGAAGGTGCTGTTTGGATGACTTGTTTATCTTGTCACCTTCAAATAATTTTTTACCGAGTGTATCTGAAGATGGAACCGTTAGGTAGCCGAAATATATATGAAGCTCGGACTTAGTAAGGATTTAAGTAGGGTAAAATTATTGTAATTATACATTAAGGTTTTTTCTTCTTAAATATTTCATTATCATTAATCGTCTTTATACCAAGTTTGCTTGCAATCTACTTGCCGTTTTAACTGCAGAATGTTATACGAAATAGTTTAATTATAATGACTCTGTATTTATATATTCATAATTTTGTAGTTTGTTTATAAAATAAATATCTCTCATTAACACATTTCATTCAATAATGCATAAAAATAATGAAATTCTCAGTACTACTCTGTATTGGCCAAATACTTAGCCCAAATTTGGACGAGTACCAGGTATATACAGAGTATATACTCTCGGTTCAGCTCTAATTAAGATTTTGAACCATAAAATGGCTCTCCAAAGATGAAATTTATCAAATTTTTTAAATTTTTTCTTCAGGTAATGTCATTAAGAAATTAATTAAAAAATAAAATAAAGAAATAATAAAAAACTGTTGGTCAAATTATAAATTCAGCCCCCCTCACAATTAATATTGTGTGTGGGTCGGGGGGGGGTGGGGCTAGACTAAAGTCTTCTCAATCCTCCCATTCAATTATAATGTCTACTCTCTCTATATATGTGTATATAAATAAGACTTTTATTAATTTGCATTGAAACTTACCAATTTTAATCAAATTTTAAAAGTAGCGACCTAATACAAACTTTAAAATACCAAATTTGAATTTCCTGCAGTTATTTGTTTTGAAGTTATACTGATAACAGATACGCATCAACTGCTAAAAATTGGTTTTTCAGATTCAGTGTGCTTCAAAACATGATATTAAACAAAAAGAAAAGCCAGAGATGAAAATAGAACTAAAAAAAAAAAAAAAATACTTTGTTTATAGTATGGGTAAAATAAATTAATTATCCTTCCCGAGCAGTGTTCATCGACATAGTAAAATTTAGCAAAAAGAGCAGCACATCTAATAGAAAACAATGTTTAACTTAATTTTGGATAGCCCTGTGTTTGTTTATAAACTATATGCACTTCACACTGTGCACTTAAATTTATTTTTATATGAAAAAAAACTAATACAAAATGAAGTACACTTCCAGCAATTTCGAAATATTTGTAAAGATTTAAACGCTTAATTCTCCGTCAAAAAAAAAAAAAACACTAATAATTTTTTTAGAAGCCTAATATTTAATTAATGTAGAAATATTAATTAATTCGATGTGTAGTATGTGTTTCTTAATTTTATACAGTATTAATTTATTAATTTTCAATTAATAATTAGTTAAATATCTTTTGAAATTTAAATCATGTTTATTAGTTCCACTTATTGTTACATTTTGAAATTTCTTTCCAAATTAGTAGAGGAAATATTTTTTCTACAGTTTGGGAATATTTGTTGGATATAAAAATCAGCTGCTTAAAATAAAATTACTTTGGCTCATAACAAACGTGATTTTACTGAGAGACAATTACTGTTTATATATATATACTGTAAAAACCAGCATATGGGCTGCATTCACGTACGGGCCGCACTAATGTAATTTCGGTTCCGGAAAAATTGAATTTTGCAGAATCTCCACACCACGTGTAAGGGTCTCACTTCGAAAAATAAACTAACACCTAAAATTACATAAAAACAAGTACTATTTATATATTCCTTACAATATTCATCATTTTAATATTGAATATATTGGAAAGGTGCATTGCTGCTTGGTTCGCCTGACAAAAAGTTGCGTTTTCTTTTGACCCAAAACAATTGTTGCCAATTCTTGCATTTTATGGTGTTTATTCAAAATTTTGTAATTATTACTTTTTATCGCCAGTTGTGTAGTGCTTTTTCAATTTATATATATATACTAGCCGCCTTCGGCGACCAGCTGGTTTGCGACCCTTGAAAAATCCGACTTTACAAAACTCCTGCTCGGTGGCGCCTGCGGCACCTTTTTCCTGTTTCAGGTGTTAACACAGCTTATTGATATAGTGTGAAAATAGCTTTATTGAAAAATTTAGTTGCACTAAATTCCCGCTCGGTAGCCCCCACGGCGCACTCTTCCCGTTTCAATACCTGAAACAGTCTGTTCTCTCACCATGTTATGATCTTTTAAATTTCTGACTTTAGAAAAGTCCCGCTCGGTGGAGCAGCAAACTAAACTGATGAGTGGTGTGGAGAAGTAAGAGTTTAAAATTCTCAAGATAAGAAAACACTGCTACTCGCTCCAAACCATAATATGTTCAATGGTTGCTCGCTACATCGAGGAATAATCTAAGCATGGTGAGCTCTAGAACTCAAGAGCCTTAGTGAGCTCTGTTCTCTAACAACCACTCACAGCCTTCCATTGAAAACTGTTGTAAGCTCGATTTCAACAGCCAATCATCTATGACTCCAGTCGCAGTATTGAGGAATACGATGAAATAGACTTATTTATAGTCTGATGGGATCGGGAAAACTATTAGATGATGAGGAAAAATCCAGGCGTCAAAATGAAAAATCTGGTTGCAAAATACGAGTAACGACTGCTTATTTCTAACACTGATTCCAGCGCCATCTGGTGGTAGAAATTTCTGTAATCTACTGCTCGATTCCAAATCAACAAAGCTTTCAAATGATGTATTACTTTTGGAATTATTTTAATTAGTAGCTGAGATACAAAAGAAAACCTAATCAGGACACCTTAAAATGTGTAAATCAGGTGAAATCTCGAATTCCACTTTCGATAATATAAAAGTACTTTAAAATATCTTTCGAATGATTAATTTAATTAGAATTTGAAATATTGAAATTTTAAAATATTACAGCGCCATCTGGTGGTAGAAATTTTTGTAATCTACTGTTCAATTCCATATCAACAAAGCTTTCAAATGATGTATTACATATGAAATTATTTTAATCAGTAGCTGAAATACAAAAGAAAACAGATTCAGGACACCTCAAAACGTGTAAATCAGGTAAAATCTCGAATTCCACTTTCGATAATATAAATGTACTTTAAAATATCTTTCGAATGATGCATTAAAAATAATATAATCATAATTAGAATTCACGATATGCAATGGTTTTATGCATAAAATAAACAAATTTATAACTCATTCAGTTTTTGAAAAAATCTTTCAATCTTTTGAGATGTGAATCGTCTAACCAAGATCTATATACAAAAAAAAAAAAAAAAAAAAAAAAAAAAATGATTTATCTCTAAAAAAAGAAATGATTTATCTCTAAAAGATTTTGAGTTATAAATTGTTTTGTGAAAAAATCGATGTTTCGTAAACGCCAAGTTTTTTTCATCTATTAATTTAATTTTTACTTTCTGAACACTGTGTATTTTTGACATGATTACAATACTCTCCTTACTAAAGTACTGTAATCATGTTAAAAATCAAAATTTGAGAGTTTGGTGTTTCAGAATGTTCCCAGGTCATCTGAACTCATCTTTAATATTCTGACGATGATGTGAGTGAACACGATAGCGTCTAAATGCTTTGTTCAAATGAACTGAAAGTTGGTACATACATTATAAGTCTGTCACTATAGCATAAAGCCTATTGATTTTGATCAATCTAGCACTTTTCTTTTTTTACAGGGACACACACAAAAAAAAAAAAATTCTTTAACATTATGGTCTATGGGCCTAAACTTGTTAAAGTGTGATAGCGTCTAAATGCCTTATATGATTGAGCTGAAAATTTGTATGCATGTTACAGATCACTTTCACACAAATTGTATGAATTTTAGAGAATCTTGTTTTTACAGAGGCTCAAATTATTTAAAGTGCGATAGGGTACAAAATCTCTACCAACTGAGTTGAAAATTTGTACAATTATTATAATTCACTGTTGCACAAACTGTTTAGATTTTAGTAGTCTAGCATTTGTAGCTTTTTTACAGGGACACGATGAAAATATCTTTAATTGTAGATAAAATAAAGTGATAAGAAAATTTTACACAAAATCAACTTTGTTTCTGTCTAAAAAAATATTGTAAGGGTAAAGAAGTCATTTACATAGTTTTTGAAAAATGAGAGGGGTAGAATTTGCTATAATATTTTCCGTTGTAAGAATTTTAATGAATTTAGGGAGAAAACATGTCTCATTTTACTTATTTAATGCAAAGTACATAAAAATCTATTTTTTCTCACTATCGCATATGGCAATTAAAACTTTAGAAGAAAAAAAAAAAAAAAAGAAAATAAAACTTATTTTCAATCGGATTTTTTTGCAACTTAAATCCTAGCAAAAAATATTAGTCATTTGGATTGCATTACTCTTTTAAATTTGTGCTTTTACATTTTATAGTTTTTATAAATTGGAATTTTCTACCTCTCTAAAATGATTTTCTTTTTATTTTTTACTTTCCAAGCATACATTATGTAAGGGAAGTATTGTAATTGTGAAAAAATATGATATTTTTGGATTCATGGGACCCCAAATCGTGTAAATAGAACAAAAACTCACTTTTGAAAATTTGACCCCAAAACAATATTTTCTCTATTTTACAGGTAAGATAAAATAATAATTGAGTTGAAAAAGTAGTTTGGAACTTAAAATGATAATTTAAATTTAAAAAGATTCTGCTAATACTACATACTTGTGCTACAACGGTACTGAGTGGAATATAAGCAGTTAAGCAAATTATATAAAAATATCTGAAGTAAATATCAAACTAAATGCATATTAAAATGTTCTGTTATTTAAAGATTATGATCTTAAAAATCTAACTTTTAAGGAAATTTTTTTATTATTTATTATAATATTATAAAAGTAAATAACCAATCCTTTAAATGACCACCTCCCTCAAAATAATAAATAAAACAACCCATTTTATTTTAACAATGAATGTGTGATATTAAATAATTTCTATAATATATGAAAAATAGAAAAATGTGGTTGATTTAAACTAAAAATAATTGGGTTGATAAAGTAGTTTGGAAATCAAACTGATAACTTGAATTTAATAAAAAGATTCTGCGAATACAACACTGAGCTACAAATTGTTACAATGGGGCTCAGTGGAATATAAGCAATTCCATTTATAAGCAAGTTTATAAAATATATTTCCAGTAACCATTAAACTAAATGCATATTAAAATGTTCTGCTACTTAAAGTCACAAATTCACTTTATTTATTAACAATATGTTGGCGAATAATGAAATAATAAACAATAACAATCGAGAATTCATAATGTCAAACGCATAGTCAAGTGGACTAAATTTTGCTTTTTGCCCCGGATGCATTCGTCTAGCACACGGCTGACCGCCAGCACAGCTCTCCTGTTACAGTGGAGCTCAGTGGAGTTAACACTGCAATAGCATGGTGCTTCGTACAACCTCTTGGGAGACAATGTGATGTTGGTGTTTTTTTTTTTTTTTTTTTTTTTTTTCAGAACACTGGTTGGTAAGACAGTAGAAAACAAAATCTTATTTGTGTTTTATATTTCATTTTATTTATTTATTTTTTTTTTTCCTTCTGAAAAGTGAAAGCTGAACTTTTTTGTTCCTATTTTATATTAAATGCACTAATTATTTATATTTTTCTTAATATTTCTCTAGGGTTTCTTCTTCACCTACAAATATGGACAAAGTGCTATTGGCAGAGAACGTGACTGAACGAAGCAAAATTTTAAATTATGTGAATGTATTATTTTGTGCGATTTAAAAAATAAAAAGTAAAATAAATACTATGGAAATAATTTTTTTAAATTCTGTGTCTGATTCTTTATCATAATGAAATTTTGTAGAATTCTTTTAGTTTTACAAATAAAGAGTTATATAAATAAAGGCCGTAATATATCTTGAATACTGCAGTCAATTGAGTTCAAATTTGGTAAGTATATTATATATCATGGTTGATTTTACAAAAATAAGTGTCTTTTAAGTTGTAGACCTGTAAATTAACTGTTGTACTTCATCTCAATATAGTATTTCTAATATGGGGACCTTTTCAGGCCACAATACAATATGGACTTTTTAGAATGCTTTTTTATTCAGCCGGGTTGTCTGTCATTGAGCCACTTTTCTGGTATATTTTGAGCCTAAGGAAGCAAAAATGTAACAAAAGCGGTTTCACCTATGAACATCGTGATTGTGAGGCAAAAGCGCTGGGCTATGAATCCAAAGGTCGTGAGTTCGAACCCACTCGAGGGCGAGTGTTTAAAAATGTTTTTTGTATAATTCTAAATTGTTCATTGCTAATTAAAAAGAATGTTTTTTTATTGGCATCCTAAAAAGTAGTAAATAAGGCAAAATTTTCTGTACTCAAACCAATTAATAGATAAAAAGCATTCATTGATGACTAAATCCTATAACACATTTTGTCATCAATGAATGCTTTTTATCTTTTAATTTGTTTGAGTGCAGAAAATTTTGCCTTATATTGAGCCAGGTTGTCTTTCTTTCTGCCGGTGTGTCATCGAGCCACTTTTCTGCTATATTTTGACTTTAGGGTCATCCCTATGAATATGAGAGGCTAGCTTTTAAGTTACAAGTAAAAAATAATAATATAAAAAAAAAAAAAAAGAATGCTTTTTTAATCAGCGTCCTAAAAAGTAGTAAATAAGGCAAAATTTTCTGTACTCAAACTAATTAAAAGATAAAAAGCATTCATTGATGACTACATTCTACTATATAATAACACACTTTATCATCAATGAATGCGTTTTACCTTTTAATTGGTTTGAGTACAGAAAATTTTGTCTTATTTACTACTTTTTTAGGACACTGATAAAAAAGTTTCTTCTTCAGAATCTTTTTTTTTTTTAGATTATTTTTTTTTTCCTGCTCATTTATAAGAATTAATCCTTCAAAAAATTACATTGGTTGCACCAGTAACAATTGTTATCTTTCAAATATGGCTAACAAGTTTATTTTTATAAGAAATATTCATAAACTTACTAAAATAAATATTGTAATTTCCAAGTGAAATAAAAATACACTTCACTAGATCCTAATTTGCTTTTTCACAAATAAACAACCCTCTCCCCCAATCTCTGCAGAAGGTAAGGACAGGAAAAAAAAAAAAAAAAAGTTTTTGCCTGAAAATTCTTATAAATTTGTAGCATCACATATTTATTTTATCTTTAGTTTTTTTTTTTTTTTTTTTTTTTTTTTTTTTTCCAATAATCTAAGAATTTGAAACAAAAAATTATTAAATAATTCTCTGTTAAACCAATGTATCCGGTGTTGCAAATTAGGAGCCGCAACATGCCAATTGCATTTCAAAAAAACTTATTTTGTGTAAAAATCAAGCTGTGAAACATGATCTTTTTGTACAAATGTTGAAGGAAGAAAATTACCCCCCAAAAAAATGAAGAAAATGAAAAATTTTAATTGCTGACTTTAAATTGTTTCTGGAAACTTCTGCCGAAGAAAAATTCAATGTTTTTTCTGTGAGTGACAAGAAAACCAGAATACAAAGGAATTCATGGTAAGTATCTCCTATAGCAAACTGTCTGGCAAGCGTGCTAGGCATAGATGTGAGTGGCATGCAGTGTCTTGATTCAGCATCTACATCTCATGGTAGACATAGGGCTTCAATAGTGCTGTGCTTTATACAATGGTTTAGATAAACAATGTAATAAAGTTTTAAAGTTGGTTGACTACACAAAGGTCATAGGATTTGGAAGAGTGAGGGTCTTTCTAAATGGTTTTATCCTGTATTTAATCGAATTTCAGAAAAAAACTCAGAAAACTTACAGCAAAGTTGTTAAACACAGATTAGAATCAAATCCAGTATTTCCTGTCTACCAACTTCAAGAGCAGAAACTCTTTGCCATGTGGGAAGCAAAACTTCAAGGATAATGTCAAAAATTTTATTGCGAATAATGCTATTAAAACTTAAAAAAAAAACTGCTGAGTAGGTGCATTGAATAGATTGTTTTATTTTGAGAATTTTTACAGTGTAAAATAATTATAAATCAGTGAAATCATCTAGAGAAAATTTGTGCTTAATCCTTGTGCACAATTTTACTGTCAGTTCTCCCAAAAAACACAAAATTTGACAATTATAAAATAATTGAAATAGACGTTAAATGTGATGTCAAACAGTTTAGCAACAGCTGTTATGATTCAGGATTTTTTATGTATAAGTAGCATGAATAAGAATCAATTAAGAGTAGACAATCAAAACTTATTTGCAATTCAATAAAAAATTTGCATAAAACATTAAAACAAATCAGTAATGAAATTTTATCTAAATGTAATATAAAAGTATTTTCCCTTAAATTATTCATTTATTTTATCTTAAAAAATTAACAAATTTTTTCTTGTTAAAAACTTAAAAAAAAAAAAAAAAAAAAAAAATTGTTTTTGCTGAAAAAATCTGTAATGTATTAAATATATTTTTTTAATTAATAATTTAATTAAAAATGTAAACAATTTTTAGTTCAAATTAAAAAAGAAAACCTTGCTGAGACTCGTCTCAATACCTCCCACACATAAATCAAACACTCAAATACTACACCCCACTTTCTTGTACTGTGTGTTTCATTTGTTCTCATAGCGACAGATGAAACTTTTTCTAGGGTCATATCTAATCTTGACCTGTTAAAAGGGGGGGGGGGGGGGTACAATTTTTACACTCTACCCTATTTTATATTGCACTAACCAACAATAATTTTTGATTTAAAATCATAAGTCACATTGGAAGGGGGGGGGGGAATGGATTGTTTCTAAGCTTGTTTGTCCTCTGATGTAATATTCCTCTCTTTCAGTAGTGAAGACTTAGTGTGTAACAAAAGAACTGCAAACATTCCGTAGCATTATTCACAAGAAATCTCTGTATAATACTAAATTGTGGTTTAAATAAATTGAGAGTGATTTTCTGGTGGAGAATGCTGTGCAATGATCTGGAATATCGGAAACACTGCATACTAACACATATATAAATATGCCTTTTATGAAAAATTTTTTATGGACTGTTGAAATTTAAAGAATAATAATTAATAATAAAAATAAAACTTATAAAAGGTTTTTTTTTTAAGAACAATTTATATCTAATAATATACTAAAATCAAAATAATTTATCAAAGAATTTCTTTTTAAAGAAAATAAAAATGCTTTGATAGATCTATTTATAGATATATATATTTTAGTGGATAAACTCAAAGCTTTAATTAGTTGCTTTTTAAATACAATTAAGATTGTCCATAACAGAATTTTTAAAATGGATTTACTTTTAATAATTCTTAGTTTTGATTTAGTAAATCATTCAAATGGGACTACTTAAAATTAAAAAAAAAAAAAAAATAAATAAATAAATAATTACATGCCATAATGAAATATATATATATATATATAATTTAAATTATGGTTTTCTTTAATCGTCAATTGCGAAAATAATAATTTTTTGAAACTTTTAAGTAAAAATATTTTTAAACTGCTGATTTTTATTTAATTTATTTTTGTCAGAGTTACTACCATTTGACCGTACCGTTAAAATATAGTTAAATATATATATATATTTTAAAGAAAAGAAATCGATACCTGTAAAGATAATTATTTTGTGTTTATGTATAGAAAATATTAAAATTGACAGGAGAAACGCCGACTTTCGAATAACTGTCGGTAGCTTGGCACAAGTCCGATATGTATCATATATGCGTCAAAAATAAGCATCGAAATGGCAACATAAAGGTATCGATAAAGTGTCGTTTTTTTAACATATTTGTATCGGAGCTATCGGTGGCGTTCGTATCTGTATCAGATACGTGATGCCGGACCGACACCTATTCCCGTATCGCTACGGGTATCGATTTCGCGGACAGTTTCGACACAGAAAAGTTACGAATCGCTGGCATCATAATGATACCTTTCATGTTTGTCGTAAGATATCATTTTGGTGTCAATATGATAGTTCTGTGTTTGCTGGGTAACTTCGTAAAATTTCATTGAATATTTTTTTTTCTAGTCCAGAGTTTACTCTATGCTAAGAAAATGAAATTTATAACAAAATTACTGAAAATAATGAAAAAATATTAATAAAAAAATAATAAATAAAATATATACATATATATATATATATAATTTTATTTTAATAATTTGCTGCTTTGTTGCACATTTATCCTACTAATCCACTGTTTTGAATGAATAATATTTTATATTGATCTATACCCACAGCTTATCTATTTTATGAAATCTATGTTTTTTATAAGAATTTAAATTTAATAAAAGGTAGCATTTAGATTTTTAAAAATAATAGTATTTCGCTGACATTCTAATGCTAGAAAAAAAAAAGTAAAATAATAACAAATTACATAGTATGAATTGATGAAATAACAGATAAAACGAGCGTTTCGTAGATTATCGCAATTTGTTGAAATAAGGTACTTTTTTTCATTTACCTCTATGTGTTTTACAAATAAATAGCTTTCTATAAAAGAATAAGATGACTAGATTTATAAAATAATAAATTGTTCAAATAGGTGAAACAGACGGCTTTAAAAAACATTAATCTAGCATTTACGTTAGAAAAATATCCTTTGTAAAAATTGTTTAGATTACAAAAGTACAAATAAAGTTATGTAATATCTTCACAAGTAATAGAATCTTAAACAAAAAGCATTAAAAAAGTAATAAAATCGAAAAACATAGTGCGAGAAAAAACAATAAAGCAATCACAATATTATATGTTTATTTTATTTTTTATTATCTTTGTATGTAATATGCTTTCTATGATTTTTATTTAAAATGTTAGTTCCTTTACTTTGAATCGCAATAAGTCTAAAAGTATTTTGACATTATTCATGCATTTTACTGATAACGTAAGTGCTTTTGACGTTCTAAATAAAATATAGTCTTGATATATATTCAATATACAATGATTTCTTATGAAATATACGATGAATTGAATAAAATCACAATATCTTAATAATAGAGTATAGGTTTTTAGAAAATTGATAACTATAGTCAAAAAATGAATTAGTGTATATTACAAGACGTTCCATTACATTATTAAATGATTAAATTTATATAAACAGGCATTTCCTACTTATGTCCAAAAAACTAAATTTATAATTTTTTCTATTAATTTCTCCCCCCCCCCACCATTGTGTAACATTGACAGTGGTAGAATAAATGTTTTTAGTATATAGATAAAATTTATTTTTCAAACTTCCAATAATACAGGGTGTCCCAAAACTTATGTTACATACTTTAGGGGGTGATAGAATACAACTAGACAAGCATAAAACACCATACAATCCATGGTCGGAAGAGGGTTTGCGTGCAGTGTCCTCGTGCTAGATTCAGGGCGCTAACTGTTACGATGCACGATGTCGTCCGTTAAAAATGGCGTCCTTACACTCCTTCCACGTCTGGTTTCCTACATGCAACTTGAAAAATAATTCATTTCGCATAATTCTTGGTGCAGTCCTTGAAATGTCCTTGCTTTAGGCACGTGTCTTGTTGGAAAACGCTCTCCATACAATCTACGAACTACCTTTGCATTACCGTCTGCCTCTCCGTACATTTAATGTATCTCGACCTTTGTCCTGATTAGAGTACGCACCCATCACATTCATGATCCACAGAACGGAGAAGACTGCTGCGATGAACAGCTTTATTATTGCGGTTGCTGGGAGGCGCCCTCTAGTGCTTTACAGCTTGAGTTCGGACCATGTATTCAATGATGATTTTTGTTTGTCTGGCTGTGTTCTAGCACACCCTAACGTATGCACTATGAGGTTTGAAAAACCCTGTATAAATTTTAAAGAGCAATGAGTAACAATTCATTAATGCAAAGATTATACATAAACAATTAATGATTATTTTCCTTTTAACACAAAACAAATTATATTGGTAGAAAACTAGTTGGCATAGGTGGACTCTGCTCAAATCCCAATCTTATGTATGTTCTCATAAATTTCTTGTACAGGACTTATTATATACATGTTAAGAAAAATGAATTTGACCAAACGCTTGACACAGTGACAGAACGAAATCCTCGCCTAATAGGCTACCCACCATTCAGTTCGATATCTTATTCTAATCTATTAATTTATTTTATTGGGGTCAATTTCGTAGTTTATTTTCATGCTACTTTTTCCAATGCAACTCTCCTAAAAATGCGTATTTTTATGAAATATCTCCCCATTTTGCTATGTTGATAAAATCTTAAATTTCGAAAAACTTACGAAATTTTCCTATTAGAATATTTGTAGTCAATCATGTTCATACAAGTATCATAAATGTTACTTTGAAATTGTCTGATATATTTATGATCCTTAAAATGGACGTCTATGCTCGATTTTGCCTTTTTCTGCCATTTTAAGTAAATCGTAAATTCCAAATAACTTACGAATTTTTTAAATTGGAAAAATCATACTCTATGGTATTCATGTCAGTATCCTAAATAGTATTTCAAAAGTGGTTTGACATCTTTACGAGGAAGATATTCCTCAACATTGACGTTTATATGAAATTTTGCTCTATTCTTCAATGTTAAGAAATTCGTAAATTTAAAATAACTTACGAAATTTTTATATTGGAAAATTCATAGTCATTAATACTCATGCCAGTGTCCTAAATAATATTTCAAAAGTAGTCTGATATCTTTACGATGAAAATATCTCTCAAATTTGACGTTTATGTGAAATTTTGCCCTATACTGCCATGTTAAGAAATTCGTAAATATCCAATAACTTGCGAAATTTTCAAAGTAGCATATTTATAGTTACTGATGTTCATTCCGGCATCAAAACTCATATTTTAAAACTGGTCAGACATTTTTACAGTAAACAGTTTTCATTTAATGCACGTTTAAGTGAATTTTTGTCCTATTCTCCCATGTTAAGAAAATCGTAAATTTCGAATAAATGCTGAAGTTTTTAAATAGGAATGTTGCAAATAAATAGGGTTCTTGCCAGTGTCGAAAGTAATATTTAAAACTGATCTGACCTCTCTGCGACAATCTGTTCTTGAGATATCGTGTACACAGACTAACAAACTAACGGACTAACACACTAACCCACTAACAAACTAACACACTAACAGACTAACACACTAACAGACACCCTAGAGACAGACACCATACAAATTTTGTCATTTTCGGATTCCTCGCACCAGAAAACGGGTAAAAAAGTAAAAAAAAAACCGAGGTGGAAAATTTTCACGATTACCTAAAATCCACATACCTATAGTATGATGGGGAACTAAAAAAACGCAGTATTTTGAGTATTTTTTTTTTTTATTTATTTAAGGTGTTGAACTGTGCATATTATTTATTATTATCCCAATGACTCTACATGTAATGACATCTACATATCCCAATGACTCATCATTTTTTTTTTTTTTTTTTGAAATATTTTTATATTTTGAAATAACATGGAATTTATTTTAAGAACAACATAATGAAATAAAATACCTGCAATTAAAAAAGAGATAATTTAAACAGTACGGATTAACACTGCCAAGCAATAATAAAACTACTAGTGGATCTGCAAATCAAGTGCCTCAACGTCCTATTTGCATCAGACATTATTCAGTAGGTCATTTTTATTTATTCCTTATTATATAATAGTATATATTGATTCGATCGACTTCTTACCATAATCAGATACATTTCTGAGGGGGGCTGCCGACCACGTCAACCCCCCGCTGTGCGTCTCTTTGTATATCTATTTGTATATCATATAAAGTGTTACGGAATTGTAAATAATTTTATTTATTTTTTTATAAATTCTTTCAAAGATGTTTAGTAAGTTGTTAAAATGCTAAATTTGTGCATTTCTAGTCGTTTTACCGTTAAAATAGCCTAATTTTCTCTTAAAACACATTGAAAAGCTCCAATAAGAGAAAAAATTGATTTGGCGGCTGTCTATCTTCTTGGCGACCTTAGCGAGAAAATCCTTATTAGGGATATACCAAATATGTAAGCTCTAATCTCATTGGCTGATGAGATACGAGAATTTTCCAGAACAGGCTGTGTTAGATAGAAAAGTAAAAAAGGAGCATTTTTTTCGCAAAGGCGGTCAGTCTCAGATCTGTGTGTTTCGTCAAATGCTTGCTTTGTTTTGAGCCTTTTTGGATGAGACTTGCTTTATATGTTATTGCTAAACAGTTTGTACTGGTGTTTTGCTGTTAACGGCTGTTTTTTAAGCTGTGTTTACTGGTTGAATTGAAGCTGATACTTGGTTTATAGACCTGTAATTTTCTGGAACGTTTTGTAAATCACTAAATTTTTGCAAGTCTCACCTTTCATTCTCGGACAACTTACGAACCTCCAAGTACGCAACAATATGTATTCTTAATAAACGATGGTCTTGTATTATTTCCCTGAAATTCATAAATACCAAATTTCATAACTACCAAATTTCATACAAAAGAAATTACATAGCATATCGGAAATATTTTGCGTAACCTTTAAACTAATTGCCAATTCTATGTACACAATTTTCATCAGGAAAACATGCTTTTAAAATACTAATAAAATTTCGATATATTTGATGGGGCGGTGTAACCATGTTAAAAGAAACTTTTAAGAATTAACGATTATAGACCGTAATAGTACGAAATTATTTTATGTATCCCCGAAAAGTAGCCACAGCCATTATAAACGCCAGTAATAAGAAAAAAATATTATTAATTATAACTCGTTAGTTTTTCAACTAATTTGAGATCATTTGGATGATTACAGTACATACTGGGAATTATTTTGTGTGGTCCCATAAATTATTTAGTCTATACATAATATTTTTAAGAGTAAACATGATTTTAAGCATCTTTATAATGTGTGTTAATTTTATTAAGTTCAATTCAGCATAAACGCATTAAAGTGAGCGCTTAAATAAAAATTTGTCCTTAGGCTATAATGTTAAGAAATTCTTTTGGGTGTCTCTGTAAACAAACCACAAACATTGTATACATCAGTAAAAACTATTCAGCTTATTTTGCGTTTAAAATTAATAATTGTTTCAAATTTAACATCGTTTGGATGACTACGTGACATTGTCAGAACACTTTTGTAAGGTCCTGTACATTAATTAGAAAGCTTAAGAGTACATATTTCCTTTAAAGAACATACATTTAAGCATCTTACTTACGTACGCTTGTTTCATTTTCTTCATTGCAAAGTAATGATATTAAAATGCGATTAAACGAAATTTACCCCATACGCCGTAATGTTAAGAATTTTGGCGTGTCCCTGTACACAGTTTATAAACAATATTACAATAAAAATTATACAGCTACTTATATGCAAAGCTGGAACGTGTGCGCCAATTTGCAAGTTAATCGAAGGATTTTTGCGGCGGCTGTTGCGGTACATACAATTCTTCTCATACGCCGTAAGGATAAGAAAAACTTTGGCGTGTCCCTCTACACAAACTACAAATGGAATGGACACCTAAAACTATACAGATAATTCCGTTGGGCTAATGAATATGTGTAACAAATTGCAAGTCAATAGCATGATGTTTGTGGCTGCTGTCGCGGTACACACAAATTCCTCCCATAGGCCGTAATGATAAGAAAAACTTTGACGTGTCCCTGTACACGAATTACAAATGGAATACACACCCAAAACAATACAGCTGATTCCGTGGGGCACATGAACAAGTACACCAAATTACAAGTCAATAGCTGGATTCTTGCGGCCGTTATCGCGCGATAGACAGACAGACAGACAAGCACACAGACAGAGCCCAAAACCATTTTGAGTCTCAACAGAGGCTCTCCACTGACATTTCGGCAATACATTTTTAGAACATATTTTTTTTTTTTTTTTTTTTTTTTTTTTTTATAAATAAATATAACACTTACAGTAATTTGGAATGATGCTGCGTTTCCGATATCTTAGTTTAGCAGATTTTGTTTTCACTGCAAATAATAAAAGTTTGGTAATGCCCATAAAAGCCAAACAATACTAGTGGATCTGCAGATCAGGAGCCTCAACGTCCTATTTACATCAGACATTATTCAATAGGTCATTTTTATTTATTCCTTATTATATATTAGTATATATTGATTCGATAGACCATAATCAGATTCGTTACCATAATCAGATACGTTCCTGAGGGGGGCTGCCGCCCACCTCAACCCCCCGCTGTATCTCTATTTGTCTATAATATAAAGTGTTACGAAATTGTAAAAAATTGCATTTATTTTTGTATAAATTCTTTCACAGGGGTTTAGTAAAGTTAATAAAATGCAAACTTTGTGCATTTCTAGCCGTTTTAGCGTAAAAATAGCCTAATTTCCCCTTAAAAACATTTAAAAAAGCTCCAATAAGGGAAGAAATGGATTTGGCGCCAAATTTGGCGATAATTTCCCTCATTGGCGATTTTTTTGGCGACCTTGGCGAGAAAATGCTTATTAGGGATATACCAAATATTGAAGCTCTAATCTCATATGAGATACGAGAATTTTCCAGAACAGTCTGTGTTCGATAGAAAAATATAAAAGGAGAATTTTTTCGCCAAGGCTGTCAGTCTGAGATCTGTGTCAGTTTCGTCAAATGCTTGCTTTGCTTTGAGCCTCTTTGGAGGAGTCTTTCTTTATGTGTTATTGCTAAACAGTTTGTACTGTTGTTTTGCTGTTAACGGCTGTTGTTTAAGCTGTGTTTACTGGTTGAACTGAAGCTGATACTTGGTTTATTGACCTGTATTTTTCTGGAACTTTCTGTAAATAAATCACTGAATTTTTGCAAGCTTCGCCTTTCATTCTCGGACAACTTACGGACCACCAATTACGCAACAATATGTATTCTTAATAAACGACGGTCTTGTATTATTTCCCTGAATTTCATAAATACCAAATTTCATAACTACCAAATTTCATAACAACCAAATTTCATACAAAAAAAATTACATAGCATATCTGAAACATTTTGCGTAACCTTTAAACTAATTTCTAATTCTATGCCCACAATTTTCAACAGGAAAACATGCTTTTAAAATTCTAATAAAATTTCATTATATTTGATGGGGTGTAACCATGTTAAAATAAACTTTTAAGAAATATCGACTATAGACCGTAATAGTACGAAATGTTTTTTAGTATCCCGGAAAAGTAGCCTCACTCATTATAAACGCCAATAATAAGAATAAACCTAATTAATTATAACTCATTAATTTTTTTAACTAATTTGACATCATTTGGATGATTACAGTACATACTCGGAAGTATTTTGTGTGGTCTCATAAATTCTTTAGACTATACATAATCTTTTTTAAGAGTAAACATAATTTTAAGCATCTTTATAATGTATGTTAATTTTATTAAGTTCAATTCAGCATAAACGCATTAAAGTGCGCGCTTAAATTAAATTTTGTCCATAGGTTTTAATGTTACGAAATTCTTTCTTGTGTCTCTGTAAACAAAGCATAAACATTGTATACGCCTTTAAAAACTATTCATCTTATTTTGCGTTTAAAATTAATAAATTTTCCAAATTTAACATCTTTTGGATGACGACGTGACATTGTCAGAACACTTTTGTAAGGTCCTGTACAGTAATTAGAAAGCTTAAGAGCACAACTTTTCTTCAAACAACATGAGTTTAAGCATCTTACTCACGTACGCTAGTTTCATTTTCTTCATTGCAAGGTAATGATATTAAAATGCGTTTTAACGAAATTTACCCCATACGCCGTAATGTTAAGAATTTTGGCGTGTCCCTTTACACAGTTTATAAACAATATTCCAATAAAAATTATACAGTTACTTATATGCAAAGCTGGAGCGTGTGCGCCAATTTGCAAGTCAATCGAAGGATTTTTGCGGCCGCTGTTGCGGTACATACAATTCTTCTCATACGCCGTAAGTATAAGAAAAACTTTGGCGTGTCCCTGTACACGAACTACAAATGGATTGCTCATCCAAAACTATACAGCTAATTTCGGGGGGATCATGAACATGTGTACCAAATTTCACGTCAATAGCGTGATATTTGCGGCCGCTATTTCACGACAGTCAGACAGACAGACGGAACACAAAATCCCTTTGATTCTTAACAGAGGGCCTCCACTGATATTTCGGCAAAAATTGAAATTCAATAGCTTGATTTTTGCGGTGGCTATCGCGGCACATACAGGTTCTTCCCATAGGCCGTAATGATAGAAAAAATTGGCGTGTCCCTGTACACGAACTACAAAAGGAATACTCACTTACAACTATACAGCTAATTCCGTTTGGCTCATGAATAAGTGTACAAAACTGCAAGTCAAAAGCGTGATTTTTGTGGCCGCTATCGCGATACATACAAATTCCTCCCAAAGGCCGTAATGATAAGAAAAACTTTGGCGTGTCCCTGTATATGAACTTCAAATGGAATACATACCAAAAACTTTACAGCTGCTTTTGTGGGGCTATTGAACATGTGTACCAAATTTCAAGTCAATAGTTGTATTATTGCGGCTGCTATCGCGATACATACAATTTCCTTCCATAGGCCGTAATGATAAGAAAAATTTTGGCGTGTCCCTGTATACGAACTTCAAATGGAATACATACCAAAAACTATACAGCTGCTTTCGTTGGACTCATGAACATGTGTACCAAATTTCAAGTCAATAGCGCAATTTTTGTGGCCGCTATCGCGATACATACAAATTCCTCCCATAGGAAGTAATGGAAAGAAAAACTTTGGCATGTCCCTGTATACGGACTACAAATGGAATGCATGCCAAAAACTATACAGCTGATTTCGTAGGGATCATGAACATGTGTACCAAATTTCAAGTCAATTGCGCTATTTTTTCGGCCGCTACCGCGATACATACAAATTCCTCCCATAGGCCGTAATGATAAGGAAAACTTTGGCGTGTCCCTGTATACGAACTGCAAGTGGAATACATACCAAAAACTATACAGCTGATTTCGTGGGGCTTATGAACCTGTGTACCAAATTTCAAGTCAATAGCGCTATTTTTGCGGCCGCTATCGCGATACATACAAATTCGTCCCATAGGCCGTAATGATAAGAAAAACTTTGGCGTGTCTCTGTATACGAACTACAAATGAAATACATACCAAAAGCTATACAGCTGATTTCGTGGGGCGCATGAACATGTGTACCAAATTGCAAGTCAATAGCTCTAATTTCGCGGCCGCTATCGCGCGACAGAGAGACAAGCACACAGACAGAGCCCAAAACCGTTTTGAGTCTCAACAGAGGGACTCTACTGACGTTTCGGCAATTATACCTACATGTAAAAAAAGAAGATGTATGTGTGTGTGTGTAAATCATTTCATTGCTTTGTGCGGAAACGGCGGATTGCATGTAGGTTCGCATTGATCTTTCCTGATGCATTTCAAAGCCTGATTTCAAAAATTTTAATTTTTCTTTTTCATTTATTGAATTCTATGAATTTCGGAAAGGACGGTCTCTAGAGAAAAATACGTAAATTTATAAAATGCTACGTGATGAATGACAACAAACGAAATGATTGTTAAAAATTTGAGTTGAATAGAAAATTATGAACATTAAATAATTACAAACTGAGTTTATATAAATATATATATATGTGTGTGTGTGTGTATGAATGATAAGTTACAAGAAGTAAGAATATTTAAATTTTGTTTATTACGATACAAATTTCTTATTTAATGCTCAGTTTAGAATTAAAGTTTAGAATTTTTAACAAGTTCTAAACTTTTAAAGAAATCAGAAAAATTGTTAAAAACATTTTATGATTTGTGGCACAAAAATATTGTATGGTTAAATACTTTTTTTTTTTTTTTTTTTTTTTTTTTTAACAACATAATGTTGTATGTATTGTCGTCTTCGCAAAGTATAAAATTTAATAAGTTATATACAACAGTTATTTTATCGTAATCATCAGAATAATTAGTATTGTTTTGAATAATTATATTTTTTTGAAAAATATTAATTTGTTCAAAACTAATTTTAATGAGTATGCTAACAGAGTATGGAATTTAATAATGTAAAATATTATGTAAATATGCCTTTTTTTTAATTCTAAAATTAGGAGTAAAAAAATAAAGAACTTACCTTTAGTCTCAAGAAGTTTTTATCATTGCATTCAGTTTTGCAGCATCTTTCAATACTATGTATTAATTTACTACGGCACAAGAAGAAAGTATAATGAAAACAAAAAATCCTTAGTAGATATCTTTAGTAGATTTTTAGTAGTAAAACTGTGTTATTACCCATCGCTCAAAAATACATGGATACTTGCGATGCATTTTTTCTACATATATATATATATATATATATATATATATATCAAGATTGTTCTTCTATGTTCGAATACTTTTAAATAAAATTTAAATTATATAAACTATTAAATTGTGCAGTAATTATTCAGTTTGTGTATTTTATGAGGAAAGTATTGCAATGAACCTTCGAGCAATAATTGAATAATTAACTCATAAAATAAGAATAATTGAAAAAGAAGATTTGCTGTAGTAATGATTTACTGGATAACTTGCATGAGTAGAGGGAGAAAAAATCTCTTGATCAGTTTTCGTTTACTATACTAATAAACGGATATCATTGTAAACGCTTGAGGATTTTTTGACAAATCAGGTCAAATTTGATAAGATATTGGTCGTAGAAGTTTAATATGGTATGAGTGGTTTTTAATTGAAGTTTAAATTTAATACCTGATAATGTGGAAGTGAAAAACTTTTTTAAAGATAGAATGCGTGATATAATTAATATTATAGAAAAAAAAATATTTATTAGTTTTGTGAGTGGTGGCGTTAAAAATTTGATTTCAAAATAATCTGCTAATACATGAATATTCGATGTAATTGTACCTACCAGAACCATTTATCTAGTTAAAAATAAATAAATAAATAAATAAAGGGAGTACAATGGATTGAAAAAAAATGCACCAAAAAATTAATGTTGAAAAGTAATAACTAAAGAACTTTGTATAAACACTGAAGTGAGAAAAAAAAGAAGCATGTGTGATAATGAGGTAACATTCCTTAAAAATGCAATCAATAACACCACACCACACCACACAGCCCTAGGTCAACATTTAAGTCGGATGGCTTTAACAAAAACATAAAATTAATTTCCTATTTTGAAGATAATATACATATAAGTTGACGCCCATTTTCACAAAATGACATTTTGAAATCTTATAAAAATTCATTGAAATGTGTAATATATAAATATATACTACGAATCCTTAAACAAGTTTTATTTTAAAATTTCCATGCCTTTTCCTGAAAAGACAATGTGAATTTGCTTGGCACAATTTCTTAAAATCTATTGATCACCGATCACCGATATTACTGATATTTTGCACACTACTTTAAGATGGAATTGACTAATATTTTTGTTCTTTTGATTAAAACTAATATTTCAAGGCTATACGTGGAAATATATGTACCAAAAATTGTTATGTTTTCATACACAGCTTCATTAAAGCACGATCTATACTTATGTGATTACAATTTTTATTTTATTTATTTATTTATTTGATAGAGCTATGAAGAGATATCCTGACCACCATGAGGACACATTCTTGTAAAGTCTCCGGAAACCAGATATACACAGCTGAAATTTTCAATATTTTTAATACAAAATTTATAAAATACCTTTCACATGTTCCTTTTTACTTTCCGAATACAATAGAGAGGAATGTATTGTAATCATGTCAAAAATCCGAATTTGATATTTCGACGTTTCTATGCGTTTCGAGGTCCCCTGAGTCCGTTATCACAATTTTTGCGATGATGTATTTATATGTGTGTATGTATGTGTGCATGTCTGTGATTGAGCACGCTAGCGTCTAAACGCTTTGTTCGAATAAGCTGAAAGTTGGTACGCATATTGTAAGTCACCATAGTACGAACCCTATAGATTTTGGTGAAGCTAGCTCTTATAGTTTTTTTACAGGGACACAAACACAAATTCTTTAACATTATGGCCTATGGGACAAAATTCTTAAAAGTACAATAGCATCTAAACGCCTTATTCAATTGAGCAAAAAATATATACACATATTATAGGTCACAGATACTCAATCTGTATAGATTTTGGAGAATCTAGCACTTATAGTTTTTTGACAGGGACACAAAGAAGAATTCTTTATAATTATGGCCTATGGGGCCAAATTTTTAAAAGTGTGATAGCGTCTAAACTCCTTATTAATCTGAGCAAACAAATTTTACACATGTTATAGGTCACGGTTTCAGAAACTGTATAGATTTTTATGAATCTAGCACTTACAAATTTTTTACAGGGACATAAAGAAAAATTCTTTGTCATTATGGCCTATGAGACCAAATTTTTAAAAGTGCGATAGCATCTAAACGCCTTATTCAATTGAGCTGAAAATTTATATGAATGTTATAAATCACAATCACTGTTGCACTAACTATAAGCATTTTTGTGAATCTAGCATTTATAGGTCTTTACAGGGACACAACGAAAAATTCTTTATCATTATGATCTATGGGCTCAAACGTCAGTAGCGTTAAATAAAACATCGTGTAATACATGGAGGAAAATACTCAAACACTCTATTATGGTTTTCTCTCTTTTGTTTGTTTAACAACTCCTCTTTCTTTACTTTATCTACAAAACTGTTAATTACTCAATGTTCGGAAAGTCGAGTGGAGTCACTTAGATTTTTTATATTCATATATATATATATATATATATATATATATATATATATATATATATATATATATATATTTAATCAAATTATTTATTTATTATGTTAAAAATATATAAAATACTTTTTTTTTTAAACTTCAAAAGCTTGATAATTGAAAGTTAAAAACAATTTTTCAAAAAGGAAAAAAAAAAATCTTAAATACATTTTGCAATTAAATTTTAAAAGAATATCACACACTGATTAAAAATTCAAATTATTTATAGTATTTTCGTAAATTTTCAATTTTATATAACTTCACTTAAGGAAAAATATATATATATATGTATATATATATATATATATATATATATATATATATATATATATATATATGTTTGTGTGTGTGTGTGTATTCATATAAGCAAAACCTTTAATATGTTATTGATTCCTCAGAGACATACCTGGAAAATAAATAAATAAAATATATTGGATAAACCGGTAAATAAGACATTTATAATTCTTTGAAAAAAATCCAAATCTTTTAAATTGATAACACATTTTGAAATAAATATTGGTAAAGTGAAAATATAAAAAAATGATAAATAGAATACTCCTCTAAGCGCTGTTAGAAATGTACACGTTAAAACGGCTTAGAAAGAAAGAAATATTTTCTAAAATTATGAAATTAAATATATTCGTTTAATTATGCAAAAAATATTCTAAAAACAACTTTTACAAAGAATAACGTCAAACATTATGATAAGAATATGCAATTTCAAATTTAAATCTAAAGAAAATGTACGACATTTTAACGATATGATAAGATATCATGACTGAATTTCAAGATATCTGTAAATAAAATTATATATTAAAAATAATTATATAACATCATAAAATGATATAAAATACTTGTAGTAAAAAGCCATGCAAGGAATTCACTTTAAATACATTTATACTAAAATGAAAAAAAAAAATATATATATATATATTCATTTTAAGTATAGAAGTATATTAAGTATTTAAGAGACTCATATATATATATATAGTCTGTATATCTCAAACCAAAACCAGCTTGCTATAACCTAAATTTTTCACTTTTTAAAAATTATTTTAGAAATTTAAGTAGATTGTGATTTTATAATAGAGCTTTATTTTTGATAATTAATATCGTTATAATCAGTATGAAGTTTACAGTTACGAAGTAATTTAAATTATATAACAAATTAAAGAATATTTATTTTGTTTTTCAAGTGACATAGATAACATCGTTTGAACACTGTTTTTGTCATATGTGAAATAATAATTATTATTATTATAATAACTATAATAATATACTTCCTATAAAAGATAAATACTTCTAATAGATATGTTAGCGTTGAGAACTTCATGAATTCAGTTTGAGTAAATAGTCCATTATATAATATTTTAATGGGCAAATGATAGTGCAGACTATTTTGAAAACATTCCAACAGACTTCATTTCTGAAGCAATTGTTACTCTAGGCAATTTCGACAGACCAGCGATTTTTCTTACTAAACTATTATTTTTTGCCCAAATCGCATAAACGCACGTCATTTAAAAAAAAAAAAAAATCTCAAGCAACATTTTGATGTTGCTGCAATACGTTATAGTTCAACAGTGACATATTTACTTCATTGTTTCTGGCAAACGTTGGCAACAAAAGTCACGGTATGTTTTTGAATTTTCGATGATGAAAAACTGAAAGAAGTTAAAACGAAATTTCTCTGTTCGCCTGCGAAATCTACAAGACAAATCGGAACGGTATGCTGTATGTCGCAAAATGTAGCATTCGCATAGGCAGAAAGTTTCATTTTCAATCATATAAAATTGACGCAGTTAAAAAATTTTAGCCACCCGACTAAGAAAAACGACTGTTATTAGAGGAATTTACTACATATTTGGAGGATCCTGGAATTGGAAAATTAAGCCGTATGATTTATAACAATGAGGCATAGTTATATTTATTCCATGTCAAAAGATAAAATACAAGGAGATGATCCATCGACAACCCACATTATATCCAAAAACTTCCAGCTCATTTAGAAAAAACACTCAGCGTATAGAGTTATATGTCTTCATCCATAAGCACTAACTAAAAAAAGAGGATACCTTTATTTCATTTATTTTTTTTATTTTTTATTTATCCAACGGTCTTTGTAGATGATGCAAGCAAAGAAAAGAAATTTATGATGCTTTCATCACATTCTCTTTGTAATGCAACCCTTAACATTTGAAATACTCTCCTTAGTTTAAAAGTCTTGTCAAACTTTAATAGAAATATAGTGTATAATTTAATTACAACATTATTTTAAAATCGCCAATAAGAGCGATTTTCCGCCTATTATCTACCCTTGGCACGATAATTATATCTAACGGTTTTTCAATTGGCATTAATATTTTTTTTTCTTTTTATGCAGAAAAGTGTCAGTTATGCTTTGGGATTTTTTTTTTTTTTTTAAGATCTTCGTCTATTAGCATGTTTTTTTTTTTCTTTTCCTTTTTTTTTTTTTTTTTGAAATTTAAAGTCAAAATGTTATATAGTTCGCGAATTTTATCGAACTTTTCTATATGTGGAATAACTTAGCATTTTAAGCAGTATTAATGATTTTTTGTTGTTAAAAATGAAAGTTTGTCAAAGCCAATTTTTTAAAATAATGTTTTCAAGTTATTGTCTACATATCTATTTTCTTACGTAAGCAATTTCAATAAAGGAATGTGAATTAGTTAACTGTGCATGTGAATATAATTATTTATTGAATGTGCGACACTTTGTCTTAAATAACTGGCAAGTGAGAATAATTAATGAACTTTTTGGGGGAATTCTTTGCGTCCGGACACGTGCTGAAAGTAACAATTCAACAAAGTGTCGTAAAAATACCATTTTTTAAATTAAATGTACACAATAATCATTTCAGAGTTCATTTCACTGCTAGAAGGTGTCTAAATTAACTGCTTGTTTCGGCAGCAAGAAAGGAGTTGTCGCACATTGAAAAGCACTATTTATCTGTTGAAGGAAATATTTTAACAATGTGTCGTTCCCAAATGTGGTCTGTCGTTCGTCAAATTTATCACCCCTTAATTCATTTATTTAAGTGTACATGGAAAGTATAGTTTATGTCAATCTATGATAACTAATACATCTTATCCGAGCAGATTATGACATTCTAACAGATATCTATTTTATTTATTACTAATTACTTCCCAAAGCACAGTATTTGAAAGTATTCATATCATCTTAGGCCAAGCTACAGTCTGTAGCAAACTTATTAAATCCTTAGCAATAATTCCTACTTAAAAGATGGTCACCTAATACTCTTTTGTTAAGTAAATAATTGTCAAGTCATGATCTTAGACTTATGCTGTTTATAAAAAAGTTAGTTGATGATAAAAGTTAGCGATCAAACTAAAAAATACATACACATGTATGGAAAGTGTGGATGTGTGCTTCAAAAATTTTGTTGCCTGCTGTATGGTGGATGCTCATACGTATCAGAACAGCTACCCAGAGTTGTCAGCATTTTAAGCCCCGCCTTCATTCTATATCACTATTTCTAAGAGATTTTTTTTTTTTTTTTTTCGAAGTTATATGTTGGAGAAAAATATTCTAAAAATAAAGTGGCACAAAATAAAGGCGTTGCTAAAATACTTTGGAATAAATTAAAATGTTGGCAACTATACGCATAACAAATTATTATCTGCTTACGACCATCATCTCTTTTACCGAAGAAGGTGATTTTCCACTACTAAAAGTCCCCAATAATTCGTAAACAAACTTCAACTAATCACAAGTTCACATGTTATGTAATATGGGTGGGTAACGTAGCCATAGTTGTCAACTTAGCATCTTTTGGCAACCAGAAAATGCTAATAAATATTTTTGTTTTATTTAATCAGCGAAATTTTTTACAATTTACTGATTAAATGAAATACATATTTGTATTAATTTTCCCCGGTATCCAAAAAATTCTAATTTGACATCTATGAACGTAGCTGATAGAGAGATTGATATCAGGAAATTTTTCCGAAATTTTGAATCGACAACTTGACTTAGGATGCATCATAACAGTTCAATCAAATTCCTTTTGATTTAAGCTCCTATTGAATGATAATTTCTTAACATTTTAAGGTAACTTTAAACCTTTTCATTAAAAGCCATTATTATATTTTCACTTGAAATTGATGACATCAATCACCCTGACTATTACAACGATTTGTAAATTCCGCATAATTTGTCTCGTAGATTCCTTGTGTGGATTACTACTCGAAAATCATATACCTCGAAATAAAAAATCTTTGAGAATCAACAATTCCTGTATAATAAGTGTTAAGGGGGGAAAAATCAACTCTTTAAGAAGAATTTGTAAATTGCATTGTATCTCTTTTTTTAAGTAATGAAACGCTTTTTATTGCTTTTTGTATTTTGTTCTTATACTATTATTATGTTCGTACACGTGGTCGTGTACAGCAATATTTTTTAGAATAACTTTTGAAGTGATTTTCAGGAAATTTTCTCTATACCTATACCAGTCTAAATATAAAATTTCCTAATATACATACTCTTAGGAAAAAATGTAGCTGTAATAAACTACACTAAAGTAATATTTTGAATGAAAATAAAATAATACAAATAAATTAATTAATTTTTCTAACCCCCAATTTACTTTGAATATGATGGACTTAAAAAAAAAATATGTTAAAAATTTTACTTGTTTAAAAAATATTTTCTTCATTCTAATTAAAAATTTTACTTTAAAAAGTATTTTGCTTAGTGAAGAAGTCTTAGCATAAATAGCGACATGAATGTTTTCACCTATAGCATTTAGAAAATACAATATTTGTTTCCACTTTTTTTTTTCTTTCTTCAAAACGTAAACTTCTCGTACGATGTTTATCATTTTTTTTTGTCAGTTTTTCTTACAAAGTGTGTAAATAATTTCTAAAAACATTCCTTTCGCAGATTGTGCAAGATGTGTTAGCTGTAAAAAAAAAAAAAAAAAAAAAAAAAAAAAAAAAAAGAAAGAAAGAAAGAAGTTTTATGCAACTTTTTTTTTATAATTAAGGGGGAAAAATGTTTTCACAGGACTAATCCTTACGTTGAATGCACAAGCTTAAGATAAACTTCTTAAAATTCTCTTGTTTCCATATGTTAAAAAACTTGTATAATCAAGCTAATGCAAGTCTTATGCAGTTTTATTTAATCTTTCAAAAGTAACATAGTTTAATTAGAAACAAATAGATTTTTGTTCCTCTTACACTGTAAAATTTTATAAAATATTAATGTATTCTTTATTAGTCTTAAAATACTTTCATAGAGTATTTCTTATATATATATATGTATATATATATATATATATATATATATATATATATATATATATATATATATATATATATATATATATATATATATATATATATAAATAATAGATAACGTAATAAAATTTAATCTTAAAATTTAGCAATTAATAGAACCAAAACAATAACAGCACACTAAAATATAAAACTGAATTTAACATAGAGGAAAGAATGACACAAAAAGTTGCGCTATAGATAAGGAACAAATGAGTTACCATAATAACTTAAAATACTTACGCCGACCTGAAGGATAATAAATAAGGACCATTAAACTTGTGAAAGAGAAAAAAAAAAAAATAATAATAAACCACATAATCAATTGGATATAAATGCTTAAACTTAGAAATATACTTTTCAAGGGGCGCATACTTCATAAAGCAGAGAAAGCTGCAATGATTTCGTAAAACGATATTGCTAATCATAGCAATTTATATCATCTCACGCCCCGATCAATGCAGCAAAAAAACCATAAAGAATGATAAAAAAGTGAAAAATTAAATTAAAACAAAGAATAAATAAATATTAATTAAAATCTTAAAGGAAACCATAGTAATAACATGAAATAAACTGAGTAACCACATGGAAAACAGTTAACACAAACTGGAAAAATGGTTGATGCCAAAACCTAAATTGAAGTTAAAATAATAGCTCGACAGATATCGATTAATCGAAAATATTTCAGAACAATTACATTAAAGATAAAATACACAGAGTAAATATTAAATGATAATGTTAAAATTAATACTAGTAGAGTTAAATTAAATCGTACCAAAAATATTCATAATTAAATCGTTTAAGATAAGGACTGAAGAAAGAATGTACAAGACTACTGAGTACAAGCGCCATCTTTCGGTTAGCAATAAAAACATTAAGTCAGTTAAATAAGATGTATTGACTGAAAGATTAAGATAATTTAGAAGTATTAACAGCTAGATTAAGATAATTTTTAAGATTTTTATTTGAAGTCAAATTATTAAGTGTAAAGTTTAAGATAATATAGAAGTATTAACAGCAAGATTAAGATAATTTTTAATAATTTTATTTTGAAGTCAAATTATTAAGTGTGTAGTTTCAAGAAGACATAATTACAAGCAATAATGCCAATGAGCACACATATAAGGATAAGCATAATAATGCGGTCATCAATAATAATTAAAATTAAAATAATTTTTTTTTTTTTTTTTTTATGAAGTCAAAGTATTAAATGTTAAGTTTTAAGAAGAGTCCATTACAAGCAAATAATGCCAAAGAGCACAATTATAAGGATAAGCATTATAATGCAGTCATCATAAATTAAAATTAAAAATTTAAATTTAAAAGATTTTTTATTATTAATATTTATAAGATTTTATTTTTGTTATGCAAATAGATGGATTGTTCAGACTTAACAAGGGAAGCCTCAAGTAGCCAGAAGCACATAGTAAAATTTAATGATAAAAGAGTTCAAAATTCATAGTATCAACCAGAAAAAATAAGAATATGTAACTTACAGCAATCCCCCCACTTTTTTTTTTTTTTTTTTTTTTTTTTTTTTTTTTTATAAATTTTATTCAGCATCAAACCCTCCCAGCCAACCAGCCAAACAACACCACCCTTCCTCCTTAATCAAACATCTGCCCACCCATCCACCTGATTTTTTTTTTTTTTTTTTTTTTTTTTTTTTTTTTTTTTTTTTTAATTAAACCTTAGGTTTTTTTTTTTTTTTTTTTTTTTTGTGTGTGTGTTAGACAGAGACCCTTTTTGATAAACAAGTGAATAAATAAATTTTTTAGGATAACCCATTTTTGTAGCAACATTAATTATGTGAGAGATATTTTTGTTTTTAAACCTATCTGAACAAAGATTATGTATACGAAAGAGGTGATTGAGAATAATATTTCTGTAGACAGAGATATGAAGACAAGAGGTAAATTGTGTAAATAAATTTACTTTGAAACTAAAATCTCGTCTTTTGTCATACAGATCGGTATAAATTTTACTACCATCAAGTTTAAGTTTTAAATCTAAGAAACTAATACAGTTATTGTTGAGATGATTATAAGTTAAGGTAAGGTGAGAAGGATATTCAAATTTAAATAAATTAGGCGAAAAATTATTGACATAAAAAATTACAATGTCATCAATGTATCGGTAAAAATAGACATTTTCAATACATAATCCCTGTTCATAATGGTAAAGGTATAAGTCTGCTAACATACTTGAGCTACATCCTCCTTGTGGAATACCGACCTTTTGAATATAGATCTTATTACAGTGTAGAATGTAATTGTTATGAATAATAAAATTTAAAAGTGTCTTAAATGAAGTTGCCGAAAAGCATTTTGGTAAAGAGATTTGACTTTTAAATTTTTCAAAAAGGTTAAAGATGATACGATGAAGATCTGTTAAATTAATATTATTAAATAGGTCAGCAAAATCATAAGTCATGATATCAGTCACATTATTCATAGATAAGATATTGGCTTTTAGTTGATAACTATTTTTAAGGCAAAAGAAATTTTTTGATTTACTAATTAAGTCATAGATTTGTTTGAGAATATCAAGGAGAATTTTGTTAGCATTGTTGTTGTAAGTATTACACCCTACAGTGACAGTTCTAAATTTAATAGGATTTTTGTGAAATTTAGGGATAAGTACAATATAAGGATATTTAAAATTATTAAATGGAAGCTTTAGCAGTTTATAAAAGCAGTGAATTTTGCGGTTATTGATTTTAAGATCATTATTGGTAGTATGAAAGTTAGTACTATTAGATATAGATGAACTGAGTAAAGAAAGATAATAATGTTTACAGATTATTGCATAATTATTAGGAGATTTATCGACATAAGTAATAACAAAGTTTTGTTGCAATTCTTTGATAGATTTAAAGAGATTTGATTTATTGTAATGTGTGAGATTTGATCTATGTTGAATTAATTCAGCTTTAAGTTTTGAAATTACTAAAAATTTCCATTGATTGAAATATTCAATAGGTTTATTATAAGAGATGGAGAGTTTATAAATAAACAAATCAATATCATAAGAAAACTGTTGTATAATCTTTGAAATATTAGTTTTTGAAGGGAGTCGATATTTAGTACCATATTCCATAAATTTCTTTAAATTAGAGTCATTAATAATATTAAGATCACCAGTGATAATATGTGCATGATCTCTGTCAACATATTTTACATTTGAGGGATGAGCACAACTACAAGTCACATGAGAAGATAAATTAGACTTAGAGACTGAATTATAGTTAAAAAGCAGGCGACCAAGTGTAATAGGATATTTAAAGGTACGAGAAATATGAATGTCTTTAATAGGAAACATGCATGATTTATCATTAAGAATAGATGAAATATTAATGCTATTAAATATTTGATTAGAATAATTTAGAATAAGCTGTGAATTTGATTGGATTTTGTGAGGTTTTTTAGAGATATTTAAATTGAAGAGTTTTAGTCTGTATATTATTAAATCATAGAAAATATCAGAAAAATGTTGATTATAGGATTGGTTTTTAAATACACTTAAGTAAGTGGACAAATACTTTTTTTTGATAGCAAATATAAACTTTCTAATGTAAATCCAATCATAATGGTTAAGATAATTTGACTGTAAGGCAAGAATATTCTTGATAATGAGATTTTTTGATATTAAACCATTAGTAGATTTATTGGATTTGTTACCTCTTTTTGAACGAGAAGTTTTCTGGTTGACACTATGATTCAGTACAGAGTAAACAGGGGAGTAATCATGAAGGGGATTAATGTTAGTATAAACCTTAACAACCCTATTAAAATATTCATGATTCAAGCCATATGGATAAATTGTATTAAAATATTTCATGTAGTTAGATTCAAAGAAAAGGCGCTCACTTTTATTTTTTTGAATCCTAAGAATTTCAATAGTACATGAGCAGAAATTGTGTATATTAAAATGTCTTAACTCAATAGTTGATTTACTGTTAAGGACATGTGATGATAACTTTTTTGAGTCTGAGCGATGTTGATTAATTCTAATATGTAAAGGGGTGGAAGTTTCACCAATATACTGCATTTTACAGATACCACAACTTAATTTGTATATAACATTATAAACCTGACAGAAAGGAACCAATTTTGAATCATTATAAATTTGGGACTATATATATATATATATGTTGTTCGATAAATAATGTCGTTTTTTAAAACTTTCGCTTATAAAAGCCAAGGCTTCTTCGAACGTGGAATTTTTCAACTTACCGAAAGATGGCAAAAAGGCATCAAACAAAATGGTCAATATATCATTGATTAATGTTTGTTGTTAATATAAATAAATTCACTTTGAAAAACATGAAAAAAAACGACATTATTTATCGAACAACCCAATATATATATATATATATATATATATATATATGTATATTGTAACAAAACACGTAGATGGAATATGAGGATGACAATTCGAAGGTAAATAGTAATTCATGATTATTTATTTATATGATATCAAAAATCTACATAAAAAGAAAAGAATATAAATCTCTTTCAGAAAAAAATTTTAATACATTCTTTTTGTTTGTAATATATTTGCTATAGTATATTTATTCGTTCTTCGTTCCTAATTGTATAGTAAACATTGCATATACTTTAATTTATTTTAACTTAATATATTTGATATACGTTTACCACTATCAGCATTAATATAGCCATTAAAATTATCGAATCTTAATATTTATTTTTTATTAAAATCACACAATCAACTGATTGGAGGAAAAACATATATTGAAATTTTATTTTTCCGATTGAGTGAAAATAATGCCTGGACCGGGAGTCGAACCCCGGATCTCGACCCCGGATCCCCCGGATACGGGGTTCGACTCCCGGTCCAGGCATTATTTTCACTCAGTCGGAAAAATAAAATTTCAATATATGTTTTTCTTCCAATCAGTTGATTGTGTGATTTTAATAAAATATTGTATTTCTTTCCCATTGTTTAATGGTGTTTTCCATTACATGCTGCTTATTTCTATTGAGCTATCTAAGTGATAGACAAGGTGTTTTCTACCTAAAGGTTGTCTGAGTGTGTAATGCCGACTGATTTGTTGGCCTGGATAGCTCAATTGGAAGAGCCTTGACCTTGTATGTCATAGATGCGGGGTTCGACTCCCGGTTCAGGCATTATTTTCACTCAGTCGGAAAAATATAATTTCTTAATATTTATGTTAATGTTACCAAGCCTTCAAGAAAAAAAATCTGGAGTGACTCCACTCGACTTTCCGAACATTGAGTAACTAACAGTTTTGTAGATAAAATAAAGAAAGAGGTGTTGCTAAACAAACAAAAAAGAGAAAACCATAACAGAGTGCTTGAGTATTTTTCTCCATATATCACACGAGGTTTTATTTAACGCTACTGAACTTTGAGCCCTTAGATCATAAGGATAAAGAATTTTTCGTTGTGTCCCTGTAAAAATCTATAAATGCTAGATTCACCAAAATGCTTATAGTTAGTGCAACAGTGATTTATAATATTCATACAAATTTTCAGCTCAATTGAATAAGGCGTTTAGATGCTGTCGCACTTTTAATATTTTGGTCCCTTGGCCATAATGATAAAGAATTTTTCTTTGTGTTCCTGTAAAAAAACTATAAGTGCTACATTCACCAAAATCTATAGGGTTCGTACTATGGTGACTTACAATATACGTACCAACTTTCAGCTTATTCGAACAAAGCGTTTAGACGCTAGCGTGTTCACTCACAGACATACACACATACATACACACATACATACATACATCATCGTAAAAATAGTGAAAACGGACTCGTTGGACCTCGATACGTATAGAAACATCAAAATCTCGAATTCGGATTTTTGGCATGATTACAATACTTTCCTCACTATAGTGTTCGGAAAGTAAAAAATCGTCGTTTTACTTATCTTGAATTTATTAACTGTCATAATTTAATAGGTTAATAATTTTTTTTAAGTTTTTGGTAGCGTATTGAACCTTTATGAAACTTTTACGTATATGAAACTTTTAAAATATTAAACATTTTCCAATAATAAGCTGTTAGCGGTAGCAATATTATCAACCACAAGTTTAATTCTTGCCGACCTTGTATATATATATATAAACGAAGTGTGTTCAAAAGTATCAATCCATTAGATGGCAAAAATACATTTATTCATTTAAGAATTCAAAACCGTAATCTCCTTTAAAGTAGTCTTCTTGGTAATGCTCACAATTACTTCAGCGTTCTCACCATTTTTGGAAGCACTTCGGGAACGTAGTTTTTGGAATGGTGAGCAAACGTGCCGTCGGTAATTCACATGGTGTCTTTTTTTTTTTTTTTTTTTTTTTACTCCAATCGGTCATTTTTAGAGGAATTAATAACTGGAAAAATATGGAAAAGTTACACGTAGCCTGAAAAAAAGGAATGTTGTATTTGGCGATGAAAGCTGAATCCAATGCGCAGAAAGATTGGGCAGCAAAACTAAAATCATACGCCAGCTCACTACGCGTCCTCACTCGTTAGCTGACTGCCAGCGAATGACTCTTTCTGCAAGTAGGAAAATCTTCACAACTTCGCATGAATATTTCCTCTACATTTATATTCAAGAAAGTCTCCTACACTTCATTGTCTCTTACGGGGGAAAAATACATTAGATGCTTTTTGAATACACCTCGCATATATACAAGTTTTTTTTTTTATTTTTTTTTTGTCGGCGTCATTCTTTATTTTTCTTTTTTCTTTAACAAATTATACAGAGAACAGAAAATTCAAACTTGATGTTTTAAATTTCTTAATTGAAAAAAAAAAAAAAAAAAAAAAAAAAAAAAAAAAAAGCTTTCCATGCGTTCATGTATTATATTAACAAAATTTGAACAGTTATTGTGTTGTTATCATATATCTTTCGAATTTCTAAAATAATACTAAAAGTGTAACATAATTCATATGCTTAGTAGTTGTGAAATTTCGTTATTCAGCGTAACGTTCACTATAAAATATGACTAAAGTAGGATGCTTAAACAATAATGTTACAAATAAAATAAAGAAAATGACATCTGTTACCTCCTATAACTAACAGGTTTCTAAATAGTACTTTGTCTTGATGTAAGAAATGAATAAACAAATAAAATATAAAAGAAAACATTTCTTGTTTTCAATTAAGAAAATTTTTTTTTCAATGCGTAAATTAGTAACACAAAATCAACCGGAAATAAGTTACTTTTGGAAAACAAAGAAAATAAAAACTTAATGGATTCGCAAAAAGACATCAGCGCCCATTAAAGAAGAAAGAAGTAAGTGTTTAGAAAACAGGTAGGAACTGTAATTAAGAGCGATTAAACATTCTAGAATGGAAAAAGGAAATGCGTTAATCTAATAGTTGTTTGAAACTTACTTAATGTAAATTCAAGAGATATAGGAAATTTCGATTATTTGCAAATGGGTTTTAAATGCATTATACGACATAGTTTTAAGCAGTGGTACATACTTAAAAAAAAAAAAAGTAAAGGAAGTGCTTTTTTAGGTATGTTTATTACTCTCATTCTAAAACATCTAAAAGAATTATATATATATATATATATATATATATATATATATGATATCTGGTAGAAAAATAGTGAATATTTAAATTTTTATTAAACATACATACATACATACAGATATATATATATACTATTATTTGTTTTCTTTGTCATTAGTTTAATGGTCCTTTTCTATTATCATTCAGGTCGGCGTATGTATTTTAAGTTATCATTGTAACTCATTGGTTCTTAATCTATATCGCAATTTTTGTGTCAGTCTTTCCTCTATGTTAAATTCAGTTCTATATTTTTGTGTGTTGTTATTGTTTTAGTTCTGTTAACTGCTAAATTTTATTACGTCTATTATTTATATATAATAGTATATATATCTATATATAATATACAAATAAAAATTACTTATTTTGAATAATATATATATATATATATATATATATATAATTTTTGAAAGTGAAATATAAGAGTGTATAAATATGAGTCTAAGTCACAAACTACTAATATCAAAGATGCTGTTTATTAATAATACAAATTATGTCAAAACGCATGCTATTATAACACTCATGTAAACTTAACATGCAGTTATAGAAGAAAAAAAAAATGAAGTCATTGTATATTTCATTTTCTTTTCCTTTTGAGTGAACAATGAAATTTTTTATTTGGCTTCATATCGAAAAAAATTAAACAATATAACTTATAAATTAAGTATTTTAGATTCGAATTTTCTTTGTTGAATAAAGGTTGTTATTAGGAAAGAAAAAGCATAAGGAATATAGAAATAAGAGCAAAGTCGTGCCTGGATAGCTCAATTGGAAGAGCCTTGACCTTGTATGTCATAGATCCGGGGTTCGACTCCCGGTCCAGGCATTATTTTCACTCAGTCGGAAAAATAAAATTTCAATATATGTTTTTCTTCCAATCAGTTGATTGTGTGATTTTAATAAAATATTGTATTTCTTTCCCATTGTTTAATGGTGTTTTCCATTACATGCGGCTTATTTCTATTGAGCTATCTAAGTGATAGACCAGGTGTTTTCTACCTAAAGGTTGTCTGAGTGTGTAATGCCGACCGATTTGTTGGCCTGGATAGCTCAATTGGAAGAGCCTTGACCTTGTATGTCATAGATCCGGGGTTCGACTCCCGGTTCAGGCATTATTTTCACTCAGTCGGAAAAATATAATTTCTTAATATTTATGTTAATGTTACCAAGCCTTCAAGAAAAAAAATCTGGAGTGACTCCACTCGACTTTCCGAACATTGAGTAACTAACAGTTTTGTAGATAAATAAAGAAAGAGGTGTTGCTAAACAAACAAAAAAGAGAAAACCATAACAGAGTGCTTGAGTATTTTTCTCCATATATCACACGAGGTTCTATTTAACGCTACTGAACTTTGAGCCCTTAGATCATAAGGATAAAGAATTTTTCGTTGTGTCCCTGTAAAAATCTATAAATGCTAGATTCACCAAAATGCTTATAGTTAGTGCAACAGTGATTTATAATATTCTTACAAATTTTCAGCTCAATTGAATAAGGCGTTTAGATGCTATCGCTGGTCTCATAGGCCATAAAGATAAAGAATTTTTCTTTGTGTCCCTGTAAAAAAACTGTAAGTGCTAGATTCACCAAAATCTATACAGTTGGTTCAAATGTGACCTATAACATGCGTACAAATTCTTTGCTGAGATTAATAAGGCGTTTAGACGCTATCACACTTTTAAGAATTTGGCAAAGAATTTTTCTTTGTGTCCCTGTAAAAAAACTATAAGTGCTAGATTCTCCAAAATCTATACAGATTGAGTATATGTGACCTATAATATGTGTATAAAGTTTTTGCTTAATTGAATAAGGCGTTTAGATGCTGTCGCACTTTTAATATTTTGGTCCCTTGGCCATAATGATAAAGAATTTTTCTTTGTGTCCCTGTAAAAAAACTATAAGTGCTACATTCACCAAAATCTATAGGGTTCGTACTATGGTGACTTACAATATACGTACCAACTTTCAGCTTATTCGAACAAAGCGTTTAGACGCTAGCGTGTTCACTCACAGACATACACACATTCATACACACATACATACACACATACATACACACATACATACATACATCATCGTAAAAATAGTGAAAACGGACTCGTTGGACCTCGATACGTATAGAAACATCAAAATCTCGAATTCGGATTTTTGGCATGATTACAATACTTTCCTCACTATAGTGTTCGGAAAGTAAAAAATCGTCGTTTTACTTATCTTGAATTTATTAACTGTCATAATTTAATAGGTTAATAATTTTTTTTAAGTTTTTGGTAGCGTATTGAACCTTTATGAAACTTTTACGTATATGAAACTTTTAAAATATTAAACATTTTCCAATAATAAGCTGTTAGCGGTAGCAATATTATCAACCACAAGTTTAATTCTTGCCGACCTTGTATATATATATATATCAACGAAGTGTGTTAAAAATACATTTATTCATTTAAGAATTCAAAACCGTAATCTCCTTTAAAGTAGTCTTCTTGGTAATGCACACAATTACTTCAGCGTTCTCACCATTTTTGGAAGTACTTCGGGAACGTAGTTTTTGGAATGGTGAGCAAACGTGCCGTCGGTAATTCACATGGTGTCTTTTTTTTTTTTTTTTCTTTTTTTTTTCTTTTTTTACTCCAATCGGTCATTTTTAGAGGAATTAATAACTGGAAAAATATGGAAAAGTTACACGTAGCCTGAAAAAAGGAATGTTGTATTTGGCGATGAAAGCTGAATCCAATGTGCAGAAAGATTGGGCAGCAAAACTAAAATCATACGCCAGCTCACTACGCGTCCTCACTCGTTAGCTGACTGCCAGCGGATGACTCTTTCTGCAAGTAGGAAAATCTTCACAACTTCGCATGAATATTTCCTCTACATTTATATTCAAGGAAGTCTCCTACACTTCATTGTCTCTTACGGGGGGAAAAAATACATTAGATGCTTTTTGAATACACCTCGCATATATACAAGTTTTTTTTTTTTTTTTTTTTTTTTTTTTTTTTTGTCGGCGTCATTCTTTATTTTTCTTTTTTATTTAACAAATTATACAGACTCGTTATTCAGCGTAACGTTCACTATAAAATATGACTAAAGTAGGATGCTTAAACAATAATGTTACAAATAAAATAAAGAAAATGACATCTGTTATCTCCTATAACTAACAGGTTTCTAAATAGTACTTTGTCTTGATGTAAGAAATGAATAAACAAATAAAATATAAAAGAAAACATTTCTTGTTTTCAATTAAGAAAATTTTTTTTTCAATGCGTAAATTAGTAACACAAAATCAACCGGAAATAAGTTACTTTTGGAAAACAAAGAAAATAAAAACTTAATGGATTCGCAAAAAGACATCAGCGCCCATTAAAGAAGAAAGAAGTAAGTGTTTAGAAAACAGGTAGGAACTGTAATTAAGAGCGATTAAACATTCTGGAATGGAAAAAGGAAATGCGTTAATCTAATAGTTGTTTGAAACTTACTTAATGTAAATTCAAGAGATATAGGAAATTTCGATTATTTGGAAATGGGTTTTAAATGCATTATACGACATAGTTTTAAGCAGTGGTACATACTTAAAAAAAAAAAAAAAAAGTAAAGGAAGTGCTTTTTTAGGTATGTTTATTACTCTCATTCTAAAACATCTAAAAGAATTATATATATATATATATATATATATATATATATATATATGATATCTGGTAGAAAAATAGTGAATATTTTAATTTTTATTATACATACATACATACACACATATATATATATATATATACTATTATTTGTTTTCTTTGTCATTAGTTTAATGGTCCTTTTCTATTATCATTTAGGTCGGCGTATGTATTTTAAGTTATCATTGTAACTCATTGGTTCTTAATCTATATCGCAATTTTTGTGTCAGTCTTTCCTCTATGTTAAATTCAGTTCTATATTTTTGTGTGTTGTTATTGTTTTAGTTCTATTAACTGCTAAATTTTAAGATTAAATTTTATTACGTCTATTATTTATATATCTATATATAATATACAAATAAAAATTACTTATTTCGAATAATATATATATATATATATAATTTTTGAAAGTGAAATATAAGAGTGTATAAATATGAGTTTAAGTCACAAACTACTAATATCAAAGATGCTGTTTATTAATAATACAAATTATGTCAAAACGCATGCTATTATAACACTCATGTAAAGTTAACATGCAGTTATAGAAGAAAAAAAAAATGAAGTCATTGTATATTTCATTTTCTTTTCCTTTTGAGTGAACAATGAAATTTTTTATTTGGCTTCATATCGAAAAAAATTAAACAATATAACTTATAAATTAAGTATTTCAGATTCGAATTTTCTTTGTTGAATAAAGGTTGTTATTAGGGAAGAAAAAGCATAAGGAATATAGAAATAAGAGCAAAGTCGTGCCATAAAATGTATTTATATTTGAATAAAATATTTAACTTTTGTTTTAAATAAGATATATTTTCAGAAAATAAATTTACAGGTGCGAAAAATTAGTTATATACTAATATTTAATTATTTAATTGCGTATACATGGTGAAAAATCACTGTTACTAGGTGAATCTCTTAAATTGAAATTTTTATATATTTTCATGCTTAAACCTAATCAGGTTTTCAGCACTGACTTTATGTTTGTTTGTACAGTCGGTAACAAAAGTATCCGAACACTAGTAAAAATTCCTATAAATAAAAAAAAAGTAGATTTAATACTGATTTGTTAAAAAAATCCTTGTAAAATCGTGTTCTAAGAACAGGATTTATTCGGAAAGGATTTATTTAACAAAACAGTATCTTAATACGTAATTTTTCTTTATAATATTGAAATTTTACGTGGTGAAATGTTACGTCAGGATTCTGATGACAAAAACTGGAAATATTTATTTTCAGATTAAAAACCATTAATTCCTTAAATCTAGGCAACCAATAGGAATAACGTTACGCTACTTTATAGTACAATGAAGGAAATTTTTTAATAGTAGTTTTCTCATATAATAAAGTTAAGATGTATATGCCTATATATATTGGGTTGATTTAAAATAAACGGGCAATATTTCACGAATACTGAAGTTCAAATATAATTGTTTAACTTTAATAAATTATTTTGCTGAAATAAATATAACTTTTCATGTGAATTTTATGGAACTTTTGGTACTATGAATATCCTTAATTAAAGCTACAATAACGCGGAGACTTATTAAAATGTTTAAATATGTATTTTTCTTTTCTATAAATGACTTTTATTAGTAAAATACAAACCTTTGACCATTCTAATGCCTTTATTTAGACAGACCTATTTTTTTTCTTATTTATTTATTTATTTATTTATTTATTTAAATTATTTTTCTTCTTTATGCTCTTAAATTTGTTGTATCGTATAAATAGTATGTTTAAGAAAATTTTATACATGATAATTTTATGTATGATAATTACGAGAAATTCTTTCGATCTAAATAGAGAGTTATATGTGATATTAGCAGTCGCAATAGATAAATAATCATAATTTTATCATTAAGTAAGTTTCAATATCAGATACTCAATTTCTCAGCGAACTCTGGGCAAAGCAGATAAAATCTTCTGTATATTATATTTTTTCAATACATTAGCATTTTGAAAAATAATGCGCATTTATTAATTGACATATATTACGAAATATAGAGACTAATTCTTTAAAATATATATTTCTTCTAATACAGATTAAAGGTAATGTATGTTTTAGAATTTTGCTACAAATTGGTTGTTATTGGAGATTGTGTGATTATTTTTTACAGTTTATTTTTACAGGGACACAGAATATTTAGGTATGTGTAGAAACATACAAAATTGGGGGAAATATTCAAATAAATTATTATATACTTTTCATATCTATTTACTGAAATGTTTAGTTTTTTTTTTTTAATATAATTTAACGTCTGACTGCTAAGTGTTCGTGAATTCTAGAAAAATTATTCCAGAATTGTATGCTATTGATCCAGAACTTCGTATTTCACTACCAACATTCATTTATTACTTTTTTAAATATTTTGTGTATTACAAATAATTTTATCCCATTAACACCTAAAGTTACATTTACTTTTATAAAATAATTTTTACACAAAATGAACAATACTATTGAAATTTTAATATTTGAGACGAAGAATTGATCCTTTTGCTGTTAAAATATCTATATTTCAACAGAAAAAAAGCTTATCATAAAAGAATTATTGTTATGCAAAACGTGTCAACTACTAATTTCTTGTACTGTACTGAAAATTCTAAATTTAGATTAATTTCATAGTCACATGTTAAAAAATTCTTCAATATATATATATATATATGAATACATAGCAAATATAAATTTAGCTAAAGATAGAAGATATTTTACATCATACTTTTAGTTTTAAGGCATTTTAAGTTATCATAAAAAATATATCAAATATTAATAAAAATATTACATCCAATTATAGTAAAATATGCAACTTGTATTAAAATATTAAACTTGACGCTCCCCTTGACATATTGGAAATAATTCGTTCTACATTGGATGGGTAGAAAGATACATATAAGAGCTACGTAAAGAGTTGAATGCAGTTGTGTTTAGTCCCGAGAGAATGTTTGTAAAGCAATTGATAATTGCAAATCAACATGTCATTTATTCTTAAAATGCAATAATGAAACTTATTGTTTTAATGGTGTGTCTATATTTTGGCGACAAAAATATTTACACTAATACGAGTATTCAAACTAATATTACAAATATTATTATTAAAAAATTACAAAACTTTTATTAGAAGACAGCAGAAGAATTGTTATAAACTAGTTAAAACACCAGGTTATAAAGTATTTGGTCATGATCAATTTTACTTGAATTTTTAAAATATTAGGGGGAAATAATAAGAAGTTTAACTAATCATTATTTTCTTAAAATATTATGTATTATATAATCTGAATTTGTTTCAAAATTCATGAAATTATTATTTATAAAAAAAATCAATAATAATATGTTATTTGTAATTGTTTTTTAAATACATTAATTTGCCTGTATATGTCTGTGCGCTTACTCAAAAATAACTTTTAATTTATTTTTTTAAATAATTCTATTATTTTTTTAAACGAAATATTTTATACAGTTACTAGTTACGGAAACTACATTAAACGGTTATAATCCATCATGATGAAATCCTTAATAAATTGAAAAATATTTAATCTAAAATTGTACATATACATATATACATTTTTTATTTACACACACATACACATGTATATATATATTCTAACATATATATTAATAAATTTATATACATAAATTTATATATTATATATATATATATATATATGTGTGTGTGTGTGTGTGTGTGTGCCCCGTAACCCGCAACTGCGGAGCTGTGTGCCTATACACACCTTCCAACTGCGGACTTACCGCCAATTGCGGACGTCCGCAATTTGAACTGAGGTCATTTTCGACATCCTTAGACCTAATTTATGCTAAAAAATTTATTTTTATAGTATTTTGATAATGTCCGCTATTTGCCGGATATAAGGGGTGTTGTGTATTCTGTGCTGTGTATTCTGTCAAAGCAAGTGTGTATAGGTACTTTTAGAGGTCCGCATTTTGTCTTCAGTATGTGTACTATCTGTAGATCCGCGGTTGTGCTATTTAAATGTACATGATGTGTATGTCCGCGGTTGTGCTATTTAAATATGCATGGTGTATATGTCCACGGTTGTTCTATTTAAATAAGCATACAGATTTCTGTCTTCTTTAATATATATATTTTTATTTACTAGGGAAAAAAATGTTACTGTTATTGTTAAAAGATTTTATTTATTTATTTGTCATTTGCCTCCTGCTGGTTTTTGAAATTTTAGAAAAAAAATTATATTTTTATTGTTTTTATCCAAATATATTTAGTTTGTTTCATTAGAAATTTTCATTCTGTTGCCCACTCTTGCATCTTGTTGAAAAAGTCTGAAATGACGTTTATGATTATAAGATTTAAATTAAAATTTTACATTTTTTTTTTTTTTTTAAATCAGTCATAATATAGCAAATTGCGACTAAAATGAGACGACAAACTTTTTTTTTTCTTAATTAATCAGTATCAAATTTTCTCTGCAAGTGATTTTGCGTTTAATTGTGTAAAAAGTGTCATATATTTGCAGTTTTATCAAAAAACACTATCATAATTTTAAACATTGTAATTTATTACTGCTTAGTGTTAATATTCAGGCATAATTGATAGATTGATTTAAATACGTGGATAATATGCATGGAATGATGCATTTTATTAATATTTAAAAATAATTAGAGAAAATCAATTATTAAATTGAGTAAGTTGTTCGTTAAACTGCAAAATAATAAAATAAAAAGAAATATGGTTTCATGATAAATTTCATTTAGTATTTTGCACAACTCTTTCACCGGAATTATCAAATCAAGCGCATAAGGACCAATGTTAATAAAAATATTACATCCAATTATAGTAAAATATGCAACTTGTATTAAAATATTAAACTTGACGCTCTCCTTGACATATTGGAAATAATTCGTTCTACATTGGATGGATAGAAAGATACATATAAGAGCTACGTAAAGAGTTGAATGCAGTTGTGTTTAGTCCCGAGAGAATCTTTGTAAAGCAATTGATAATTGCAAATCAACATGTCATTTATTCTTAAAATGCAATAATGAAACTTATTGTTTTAATGGTGTGTCTATATTTTGGCGACAACAATATTTACACTAATACGAGTATTCAAACTAATATTATAAATATTATTATTAAAAAATTACAAAACTTTTATTAGAAGACAGCAGAAGAATTGTTATAAACTAGTTAAAACACCAGGTTATAAAATATTTGGTCATGATAAATTTTACTTGAATTTTAATAATATTAGGGGGAAATAATAAGAAGTTTAACTAATCATTATTTTCTTAAAATATTATGTATTATATAATCTGAATTTGTTTCAAAATTCATGAAATTATTATTTATAAAAAAAAATCAATAATAATATGTTATTTGTAATTGTTTTTTAAATACATTAATTTGCCTGTATATGTCTGTGCGCTTACTCAAAAATAACTTTTAATTTATTTTTTTACATAATTCTATTATTTTTTTAAACGAAATATTTTATACAGTTACTAGTTACGGAAACTACATTAAACGGTTATAATCCATCATGATGAAATCCTTAATAAATTGAAAAATATTTAATCTAAAATTGTACATATACATATATACATTTTTTATTTACACACACATACACATGTATATATATATTCTAACATATATATTGATAAATTTATATACATAAATTTATATATATTATATATATTATATATATATATATATATATATGTGTGTGTGTGTGTGTGTGTGTGTGTATCTTTATAACTGCGAATTGTTGAAAGCTAAAAAATCAGTGTTTAATGCATAAGTCCCTTGTGCACCTGAATTAGGACAGATGAATAAATCAAGATTAGAAAAAAGATATATATATATAACGAAACATATTTTTTGATGATGGTACAATATATTATATATATATATATAATATGTCATAGAAATTCTACCAGCATTATCAAATATGATTATTATTAATTACACTGCTCTGCAAGAAAGAAAAAAAAAATTCGAGGTATAATAGCGTTTTCGCTGATTCTTATGTAAAATGAACTCCTGAATCCTAATATAACTCTCATTTTGCGCTGTCTCTGACCGTTTTTTAAATACACCATCCCCTCCCTCAATTCCTTTCCCTGTTCGATAATTTTATGACCATGAATCTGATTTAAAGAATGAAAGATAATTAATAATAATAATAAAAAAAAAACTATATAGAGTTAAAAAAAATAACGTTAATAGAAGTTTAAAAAATATAAGACATGTAATGCATAATTTCAGTGGCAAATCTCTCCCCCAAATTTCTCCCTTGTCGTAAATGTCGTTGTTTTAGTATTTTCCAACTCTGTAGCTCCTCAAAAGATATTTAACAGTTAAAATAATCCCCCTTCCTAAAAATCAAATTTATAGCCATAAAATCAGCAAAAGAGGTTAAAACTAAGACGTTGTTCCTATGAAACGGTGGATATTAGGGCAAAATTGGCGCCATATTCGGATTCAAGAGGTCATTTTCCATAAGAATATGCTGAAACGGTATCAGAGGCAATTTTCGTGTCGAGCAGTGTTATTTTCAAACAAATGTGATATGTGATACTTTAAATCTTAAACATTTAAAATAGTTGTTCAAATATAGATTTCTGAAAAGCAATTATTTCATTTAAGTTATACGCATGCTATGTAACATGATTATGGCGACACTAAACTTTCAAAAAAGTTAATAATTATGCATTATTAACATACATTATACCAGAAAAGTAATTTAATATTAAATTTCGATGTATTACTTTCTTGAAATAATCTTTTTTGATATGAGATGCCTAATATATATTTTTCTTAATACAAAATATTATTTACAAACGTAAATGAAAATTAACCGATTTGTAAACATTATATTATTGAAAGGTTTTTCAATTATTAATAATAAATGAAAATCTGTAAATGTGTTTTTGTTTATTGTTATATATTTTATCCATTATTTTGTGTCAGGAAATGAAATACTTAACCAAAAATACATAATATGTGTAAAAAAAAGAGTTAAAGTTTAATTTCAATTATTATGGATCCATTTTTTCCAATAATGCATGTTATATAATCAGTTATATTTCATACTAATCCATAAACACAATGTAATTTCTTCATAATTTTCCTGTATTTTGAAATAAGATTAAAAAGTGCCAAACAAGTTATTCAAAATTTAGAAATAATTAATAAATTTGTTATCATGTTTGAGTAACAGAAATTAGTTTTAACGTTTAAATAAATATGTACTCTTTATATAAAGAATAAACGTGTGTTTGTTTGTTTAATAGTTTGTCACAATTTTATGTATCCAAATACTTAACTATAAATTAGTAAGATGACGATGAATAAAAAAAAAAAAAAAATAATAATAATTGTTCAAATGGATGAAATCTGGTGTTTTTATAAAAGTAAAGAGGAAGTGAATATCATTAAAAAATAGTTTACAAAATTGACGAATTAAAACAATTAAATACTCACACAAAAGAAGAGATTCCCGAGCAGAAAATATCAGAAACTATGGTAACTGAAAAAAAAAAAAGTAAAGCGAAAAACATAAAAAAAGAAAATCAAATATACTATAAGAAAGTTTTGTTCTGTATAATAGAATTCCTATGATTTTTATTTAAAACGTCAGTTCCTGTACATTCGATCACAGTAAGTTTGAAAATATTTTGACATCATTCATGCATTTTCCTGATAACGTAAGTGCTTTTGTCAGTCTAAAACTAGATAAAAAATGTAAAGATAAATCTTCAAAATACAATGATTTCAGAATAAAATATAAGAATAAATTAAATAAAATCATGATATAATTTTACTTGATGCTGTTATATATATCTATTGCTAGTAAATTCATAATTGAAGTGAAAACAGTGAATTGGTATATATTGCAATATGTAAAGTTACTTTCTTTCACTGATTAAATTTATGAACATACATGTAATTTTAATATTTTGAAAATTTAAATTTAAACTTCTGAAATAAGTTTGTAATTTCGTTTCAACTTATTCTATGCAATGCTATTTTATTATTGGAAATATCATATAAAAATTTTGTTATATAAATGGAATTCAATTTGGCAAACAATGAATTATATATTAGAAAGTATATTCTTTGAAATTATTTTGTCATTTGATTAAAAAATAAATAAAGAAAGAAAGAAAATCGTGAAAAAGCAATCTTACAGGAGAGGAGGGTACTATGAAATAGTTGAAAAATATGGAATACCGAGTTTTCGGCTCTGATTCATGGTGCTATCTCTTCAAAATACTATGAATTACTAACTTACTAGTAAACATATGATTTGAAAATTGATGTTAAGCATAATCTATGCTCAAAGAATTGCATTTTGTTATACATTGGTCGTTTTTTAACTGAAAATATTTTGTCCATCAATTTAAAAGTTCATTTTCAAAGATGACGTGTCGGTTATTATGGAATACTAGGTATCTCATAGTATCATCTGAAATTGACTCCATGTATTCAACTAAAGAAACAGAAAATAAAGATGCCGAATGTATCTTCTGTCACAGAAAATTCCCCGAAGAGTATTTTATGAAGTCTAATGAGTTTTTCTATGGTTTAAACAGTTTAAACCACCTATTCCATATTACTCGACTATTTCATATTAACCTCCATTTGTATTTTTTTTTACAGTAAACTTTTTTTAACAACACACACACACACACACACATATATATATATTCATTTACAATTCATTACAAATAATTACACTATGAACTTATCATGATTTTGGGGATTTTTATTAAAAACAAGTAAATATATTTTAAGAAATGTGAATGGTATTCGATAATACCTCCTCTCATCTATACATAAAGCCTTAGATATTATTTTTTCATGAAATATATAACTAATGTAATGTCGGGGGAGGGATGAAAACTCAATTTACACTAGATATTGTGTACAAATTTTATAACTTTCGGTGTGATTTCTAAAATCTGAGGATGCATACACTATTTTTCTCTTTATATATATATATATTCATTTTATTTATTTTATTTTATTTATTTATTATTGAAACGGTGTGAAATATGTTATGAAGAGGGTAGGTGCTCCAGCGATTGGCATGCTCCAGTAATTGACATCTAACACGAAATAATTAATAAATAAGAAAAATAATAATATCATATATTTTACATATAAGAATTTTAACATTTTATGTCAAACACTGAAGCATAGCGTGCTAATAGCTGATAAAATGAATAATTAGCAGTGTCAAACACTGGAACATAGGGGAGACAATTACTGATAGAATGAAAAACTGGCGGTGTCAGTTACTGGAACATTGCATGGGCGCCAAATAAAAATTCATAAAAAAATAATTGTTATCAAATGTATATATTTTAACATATATTTGGTTCTAAATGTTTTTCATGACATATGTACTACCTTCTAAATATTTCTAAAAATATTTTCTGATGACTTGAACGTTAAAAACATCGGAAATTGCTCTAAATGTGTCAATCATTCGTGCACTTACCCTATAACTTGTAAATTCAAAATATGTACAATTATACAAAAAATACTACAAGCCATATTGCAAATTTTCAATAATTTTTACGAAATACAGATGAACATTACACATTTTAATACAGATATCTTACAGTAGAAACCATATTACAGCTGTATTACAGCTTGCAATCTTTATTTGTACTTTGCAGGCATTAATAAAAATATATCCGTTCAATGTAATTACTGTTATTTGTATTGCAATATATTTATTATGTGCAAGGGTAAGTTCTGTCGTTGTGTGGCACCCAAACAAATAGTTTGGACACGAAACCAAGCGTTTTAATGCGATCCAAAGCAGTAGTCTGATGAAATCCAAGCTTGAAGCCTACTTATGTGGAAATTAATGTGGGATTTGTCATGATCATACTGCAGCACTCCGTTATTGAGACCAGATGGAGTTCCTGATCTGGGTTCAGCTTTCAAAGAAAAATCACCCAAAAGAAATTTTGTAAACCATCCTTGGCATGTTCGAGCTGTTACTGCGTCCGTTCTAACACGTCACAAATGTTTTTTGTTCCCTTCATCGCATTATTCCCTTTTGGAAACTCGTACAACATACAGCGTCTTAATTGCACTTTTTCTTCACCTATGATGACAGTTCTATGATGACAGTTTGAAAAAACCAACTAATATACGAAAAAATGTGTGTAAATCATCAGTCATACTCTACCTAACTGTTGAAACCGGTTTCAGTCGATAATCAACAACTTATAAAAGTTCACGTGCTGAAAAACTACACCTAATAGAAAATATAATACTACACATTTTTTAATGACACCCTAGAAAATCACTCTTAGAAGGAAATATTCAAAGGGTGTCGTCTTCAAAAAATATTGAAAAAAATATATGTGATTCTACTCTTCCTAAAACACCAGTAAGTTAAAAAGTTATCGGCTGAAATGAATTACAGCGACCTCAAAAAATTATCAAAATTAAGCATATTTGGCGATTTAGTGCTGTTAGGCGTTCAGTTCGCCAGCACCGAGATTGCTGTGTAAAACAGAACCGTGTTTTATTTCTCCGCCAAGTACTCAAAATCAATAGCCTAACAATATGAAATCCCCAAATATGCTTAATTTTGATAATTTTTTGTGGTCACTGTAATTCATTTCAGCCGATAATTTTTTCACTTTCTGGTGTTTTAGAAGAGTAGAATCACATTTTTTTTTTCAATGTTTTTTGAAGACGACAACTTTTAAATGTTTCCTTGTAAGTTTATTTTAACTTTAAACATAACTGTCTGAGATCTGTATTCATCGATATATCATTTACAACTACAGTTATAGTCAATAGGCATTTTTTTATAATTCTAGACAAGTATTAGTATGTTAAATGCATCGTTTTTGAATTAAAGCAAAAATGTAATTCATAAATCGCAGATAGATAAATTTTATTAATTATTATTATTATTTTTTATTATTTTAAAATAATAAAATATTTTCTACACAGATATAAATCAAGCAAGTTAATCTTCATGAAGATATTTTTCAGTCATTAATAATATATATATATATAAAATAAGGAAATCATGTTTCAAGAAAACCTGATTGCGAATAAAAACATACCATGCCGACATCACGAAATCAAATATTATCATTACATAAACGCCGAAGAGAAGTTAATAAGATTAATTTATTAAGCTGTATCATTTTTGTAATAAAATAATACATTTAGAAAGAAGTATTGTACAAATATTGGAAAAAGTACGAGTAGTAAAATGCATTATGAATGTTTTATCGATAAGATTAGAATAGGAAATGTTACAAATAAACCTGACTTCTGGCCCTATTTGTGTTTTCTATAGACTATTTCTTAGTTGCGAATTTTTTCTTTTATGTACTTTTATGTATATTAAAATCTACATTTTTATTCCACTGTGTTAATTGAACATTAATAAAATATTTGTATCTTTTCACCTAAAATAACTGTATTTAAATATATATATATATAAATAAAAAGTAAATAAATAAAAAATTGCAAAATCGAAGTATAATATAGATCGATTATGTAAAGGTAAATAAAAAATGATATAAAAATATTATTTTTTGTTTAAACTGTAAATGAAATTTAAATTACGTATAACATGATTTAAAAAATACTATGCAATGCCTCGGCAGATAACTGTAGTTATTGATCCTAGCAGCATATATTTGTTTAATGTCAGCAGTCATATATTTGTTTTTATTAGATTTTGACGATTAATTTTCGAGGTGATTAGGCAATCGTTGCAATTAAAATTTAGTGGTGGATTTTGAATGAAAAATTCCCTAAACTTGACAACACTGGTAAACATCAACAAGTCAGACTTAAATAACGGATTTTAAATCGTCGTATCTATGATTCATTAAAATTTAAAATTATTAAATTTTTCAGATTATATCGAAAAACGTTTTTGACTGATGGTATAATGTATTAAGTATATATATATATATATATATATATATATATATATATATATATATATATATATATATATATATATATGAGGAGCAATCATTCAAACCCTTTTTTCTCCTTCGGATACAATTTACCAGAAAACACAAAAAACTAGTAAATAAATTAAAAAAAAATATCTGCATTTAAACGCTAATTATTGTTTGTTTAGATGTATTACTGGTTTTTACTAAGATATGTAGACGTACTTTATACCTAACGAACTTAAAATTATTTAAAAAATGCATTTGAAATTTGTAGAAATCATGTTTTGATCGAAAATCCTATGAGGAAACATGTTTTGAAGGTTTCCAGTGTGGATGAAGCACTTTTTGAATGAAAAAGTATAAACCAACATAGCATGGACAATATAAACAAACATAAAAGCTTGTACGTGGGCAGATCACTGACCATTAAGAACTGCTTTGATTTGCTGGCTGGAGGAATCACCATTTGACTGGTGTCAGGGTCTGGAGGAAGCACTTTTTGATTCAAACCTCAATTTGAAAGTACGTTTTTAACGGGATAGAATTAGTTAACAATAATAGTATATATTCGTACTGTTTCATGATGCATTTAAATATATATATATATATATATATATATATATATATTGAGAAAACACAATTTGAATGTCTGCTCCTCATATAAATAATATTTCATAGAAATTCTACCAGCAGCATCGAATCTGATTATTATTGATTATTTTCAAAATGGTTATCCGTAATAATTTAAACCTTAAATATTTTAAATAGTTGTTCCAATATAGATTTCTGAAAGAAAATTAATTTATTTAAATGATACTCATGCTATGTAACATGAATTCGTCGATACTGAACTTTCAACAAAGTTACTAATTATGCAATATTAAGGTATATTTTACCAGAAAAATAATTTAATATTTAAATGTCGATGTATTATTTTCTTGAAATCAGATTTTTTAATATGATATTCCTAATATATATATATATATATTGTTTTTTTTTAATACAAATTATTTACAAATTTAAATGAAAATTTGCCGATTTGTAAACATAATTTTATTGAAAGTTGTTTTCAATTATTAATAATGCATGAAATTCAGTAAATGCCATTTTGTTCATATTTGTTATATTTGATGGAATATAATTCCATCAAATATTTTGTTTCAGGAAATGAAAAATTCATAAAATGTGTAAAGAAAAAAAAGAAAAAATAATAAAGATAACAGAAAAAAAAGAGTTAAAATTTTATTTTTTATAATTTTGGATCCAATTTTTCTAATCATTCATGGTATATAATCAGTAATATTTTATACTAATCTATAAACACAATATAATTACTTAATAATTTTCCTGCATTTTGAAATAATACTTTAAAAATGTCAAGTTATTCAAAATTTAGAAATAATTAATGATTTGTTATTATGTTTAGATAACAGAAATCGTTTTATGTTTAAAAAAAAAAAATATGTAGTAGAACGATTATATAAAGAATATATATGTGTTTGTTTGTTTAATAGTTAGTCACACTTTCATGTAAGGAAGTACTTAACTATAAATTAGTAAGATGATGACGATTAAAAAATTAGCAATCGTTCAAATGGATGAAATGAATAGTTTTACAAAATTAAAGTGGACGTGTATGTCATATGGACAGATTAAATCATTTAAATACTCACAAAAAAATGAGTCTCAAGCAGAAAATATAAAAAGCTATGGTAAATGAAAAAATAAAGTAAAACTAAAAACATAAAAAAATCAAATACACATTAAGAGAATTTCGTTGTGTATAATACAGTTCCTATGATTTTTATTTAAAGCGTCAGTTCCTGTACTTTCGATCACAATAAGTCTAAAAATAGTTTGACATCATTCATGTATTTTCCTGATAACGTAAGTGCTTTTGTCAATCTAAAACGATATATAAAAAAAAAACGTAAAGATAAATCTTCAAAATACAACGATTTCAGAATAAAATCTAAGTGATAAATTTTATAATGTATATATTGCTAGAAAATTTATAATTGAAGTGTAAAAAGTGAATTGGTATATATTGCAAGATATAAGGTTACTTTCTTTCACTGATTAAATTTATGAACATACATGTAAGGTTAATATTTTGAAAATTTAAATTTAAACTTCTGAAATAAGTTTGTAATTTCGTTTCAACTTATTCCATCCAATGTTATTTTATTATTGGAAATATCATTATTGGAAATAAATTTTGTTATACAAATGGAATTTAATTTGGGAAACAATGAATTATATATTAGAAAGCAAATTATTTTGCCATTTGATTAAAAAAAAAAAAAATCTTAAAAAACAATCTTAGATATTATTTTTCCACTAAATATGTACTAATGTAATGTCAGGGGGAAAATAGAAAACTCCATTTATACAAGATATCGTGTACAAATTTTATGACTTTCCGTATAATTTCAAAAAACTGAGGGTGCATACTCTTTTTCTCTTTATAAATATATATATATATATATATATTTTTTACTTTGAAACGGCATGAAATATGTTATAAAAATAATGTGTGAATATAAAAGAAGTACAATTATACAAAATATACTACAACCCATTTTGTAAATTTTCAATAATGCTTACAAAGCGAATGTGAACATTACACAATTTAATACAGCTATCTTATAGCCGAAACTGTATTACAGCTGTATAAAAGCTTGTAACGTTCATTTGTACTTTGCAAGCATTAATGAAAATATATTCCTTCAATGTAATTACTGTTATTTGTATTGCAACATGTTTTGTAGGTATAACGCTACACTTTTTTTAATGACACCTTAGAAAATCACTCATACTTTATTTTGACATTAAACAGTACTGTGTGAGATCTTTCTTCAACGATATACCATTTACAACTATAGTTGCAGAATGCTGCATAAGTATTAGTATGTTAATTGCGTCTTTTTCAAAAATAAAAAATAATCATTGTAATTCATAAATCCCATATAAATTAATTTCATTAATTAAAAAGTTTTTTTTTTTTTTTTTTTAAATCTTTAAAAATAATAAAACGAATTTCTACTCATATATAAATCAAGCAAGTCAGCCTTTATGAAGACATTTTTCAATCATTAATAAGCATTTTTTGTTTAAGAAAATCATGTTTCAAGTAAACCTAATTTCGAATACAAACATACCATACCCACATCACATAATCAAATACAATCATTGCAGAAACCGACGAAGGCATGTTAATAAGATTAATTTACTTAGATGTATTGTTTCTATAACAAAATAATACATTTAGAGAAATATTCAACAAATGCTGCAAAAAATGCAGAGTATGAAAATGCATTATGAATGTCTTTATTAATAAAATTGAAGAACGGAGTCTTACAAATTTATCTGACTTCTGGCGCTTTTTCTGTTTTTTCTATGGACTGTTTCTCCATTCTTAAAATTTTTTGATGTGTTTTAAAATATTAAAATATATATTTTCATCCATTAGGTTAATTGAACATTAATAAAATATTTTTTGCTTTTAACCTAAAATAACTGCTTTTGGATTTTTCTTTTTTCTTTTTTAAAAGCAAATTCAAAGTATGACGTAAATTGATTATAAAATGATCGATTAAAAACGATATATAAATGTTATTTTCTGTTTAAACTGTAAATGAAGTTTAAATTACGTATAATATGATTAAAAAATATATTCGTTAATTTATGATTTTGATTCTTTTATGCTTTTATATAATATTGTTTCCTTTAATGCCGTGAAAGGATATATATATATATATTACCTGAGCTGTTTTTTTTTTTTTTTTTTTTTTTTTTTTCTGAAATATACTTGTAGTTTAAAATTACTTAGTTTCTTTTTCTTTTTCTTTCTTTTTCTTTTTTTCCTTTGTATTAAAGTTTTAAGTTCAGAAATAATAGCAATAGGTTTTACCTTTATATACATAGTTATGTATTCGATGACAATATGATATGACTTTTGTTTAGCTACTGTATAAAACTGTGCTGTGAATACAACAGTACAATTCTGCCACTTTGAAATGGAATCATTTAAAATTTTAAATAACAGGTCTAATTACCTGTGTTTTTATGTATATGATTTCTTTTTGTTATTATTATTATTATTATTATTATTATTATTATTATTTATTTATTTATTTATTTATTTATTTATTGAAACATCTTAATTTCTAGAGTGTATTGAAATTAGCATGTAAATATAGATCAATGTAAGTAATTTTAAGGATAAATACTCTTTTAGTTTATATATATATATAATTTATGTGTCTGTGGGTTTGTACGTGTATGTTTTTATGATTAATGGTATTTCATTTACAAATGAAAAAAAAAAAATCCTGCAATGTTGTTTAATTAGCAATTTCATATATGTGAAAATTTTAAAAAAAGTCATAAACAATAGGAAGAATTTTCAATTTAAATTTTATAAAAAATAAATAAATAAATAAATAAATAAATAAATAAATAAATTTGTAAGGTTATCATTTCGGCGAATGTACCATCATTGGTTTCTATACAGGGACATTTGAAAGTATTACAAAGCACTGCGTTCCGTGATTCTTTTTTAAATCAAATTTTAACAAATTTACTTTACAAAAACCTTAATGAAATTGAAAAATGTTATTTATATGCACAAAAGAACGTTTTCCCTGTAATGACATGTATGTATGTGAGTATGATAAGTATTAAATTTGCAGGACCACACAAAAATAGTCAGTTACATTTAATACCTTTATTGAAAATTTGTTTAAATTTCATATTTATTTAACTTACAAGTTTTTAACACGTTATAAAAATTCTTAAGTGTGAATAAGATTAAAATTTATGGATATGTCCATTTGACTGTCTATTAGTCCGCATGTCCGCCCCCAGCATCCATAAATAGTTTCAAACTTTAAAAAAAAAAAAAAAAAAAAAAAAAACATATGTCAATCAATATCACTTCGAAATGTTCCCTGTTTAAATGTGCTGTACAACTTTTTGTATACAGGGACACCCAAAAGAATGCGCATTCCGTTTTAGGACACACGTGTTTTTATAAATCACATTCTAAGAACTTTCTTCTGTAAAATTCTTAAATAAATTCACATTTATTGTTAATATGCCAAAATAATGTTTTTTATACAATATTATATGACTAAACTTCAGATACAAATTGTGTGGAGAACGAAACTTCTCCATACTCATTTAACTTTAACTTGGAGCTGTAAATGAAATACTTAATTTATGAAGAAATGACAGAGTCCAAATATATAACATAAATGAGCTTTAATTGAGCTTAAATAAGAAGGGGGGACGCTGGACTTTAATTGGATTTACTACGTTTAAATGGGCGGCCCTCTTAAATACTTTGATATTAATAAATAACCACCGTTACTTTACTTTACTTAATCTACTCGTAAATGATCTCAACTACTTTTAATCACTTTCATTAACTTTTAAGATCAAGTAGTCTTTCGCATGTAGGAGGATTCCCTGACGCTACAATGCTACAGGACTTACTCTCTTCTATCCTAAGCCGCTAACAGCTAGCTCCCTCAACTCTCATAATTTCCTTCACACTAACTTTCTAACTACCATCCTTCAACTCACTCGCCTTCCAACCAACGCTCGTACCAGCTCTCCACTAACACTCCTTCCAACTGCTTTTATCTATCTTACTTTCCAAAATATTTGCATATTTCAATTTACAATTTTAAGTTAGGATAGGAACTAACTCCATCACTCAATCGACTTCAATCCTAAAACAGCAGATTCACGTTTTACCCGCAAAGTGCGAGTTTTAATTGTAGCACTTTGCTATACCTGACAGTTCCTCCCCCCCCCCAAAAAAAAAAAATGCGGAAAAAATTCCCCAACGGGTTTTTACCCGTGCAAATTTTAAATTATTGCAATACTATGCAAAGAAAAGTTAGCTGCAGTGACTTACTGTTTAAAATTCAACTATATAATATTTTAGAAAAAGAAAAAAAAAAGAGGGGGGAAATTTAAATTTAAACTAAACTGCCCAACAAGAAGTATATTGTTTTAAAAATCTAATAGGAAAAAAAATTGTTAAGAGTACACGGCCAAAAACTGGACACTTAGCTTTTTAAAAAAATGTTTCGTATTATGCTTAGTTAACTAGAAGTCCAGCGTAATTACAGCGGGGAAATACAGGCACATCTTTCCTTAAATGGAAAGGAAAAAATTGTATGAATTAAAAAAAAAATGTAGTACAAAAGAGATCGCCTAAATAGAACGTGCGATCAGTCAGCATTCAATATAACTTGTGTAAAATGATTCTGTAAAGAAAGTCTGTATTTCAGGTGTTTATCAAAAAAAGAGTTGCAGTTTTCAGTAGATTTATCTCTAAAATGTCAATCCAGACTGCTGGCACAGTTCCAAAAATATCGTCTTTAGCATCAAAAGTAACAATCTTGAAGAAATCAGCCTGGATTCAGATTTAACGTCTGTACTTCGGGTTTAGAGTCAGGATCAGCAACTGGACCTCAGATTTTCTAAAATTAAAACTTTTTCAAACGTATACATCAAAAATAGACGTGAACTACACTTTTATATATAGATAAATGACATTTTATACATAAGCCCTATTTCAACTAGGTGTTTGGGTACGGAAAAATCAAAATGTTAGTGGATTAATAAGGTTAAATTGTTAAACGCGAATTAACATGCAAAATAGCTTTAAAAAAAAATTCTCTTTTTACCCCATACTAATAGATATACATACATACAAACTTTTAGTAAAAAATTCAAAAGTTTACAACAAGAAAATTCATTTGATACACTTTATACAACATTTAGAAAACATATTTAAGGATACAAAATTTTCAAAACTGCAGTTGATCGCTGAGAAATAAAAAAGATTTACGTACATACATTTTACATTACATTTACAAAACTATAGAGAAAAATGGTTATACACTTATAAAAGTTTATTTTATACAATTTACAAAATTTAGAAAAATATATATAATGAATAGATATATATACAAAGTTATTCAAAAAGTTTTCAAGACTCCGTTGTTGGCTAGAAAATAGAAAAGTAGTAGAGTATATACATATTGATCATGTAAAAACTTAGAGAGAAAATTTATATACAAAGGTAAGAAAATTTATTTTACGAATCGCTGCAGGTGATGGCTAAAACAGAAGGCATTTAAGTACATATTTATAGATCATTCAAAAAACTAAAGAGGGGGGAAAAGTTTATACAAAAGTTCAACAAGTTTTTTTTTTTTTTTTTTTTTTTTTTTTTTTTTTATTTACCAAAAACTGCTGGTGTTGGCTAGGAATTAAAGAACATTAACGTACATACATGCATATATTATGTAACAGAAAAAAATTTATGACATGTAAAGAATACATGAATTTTCCGAAACTGAAAGTTCATGCTTCAAGTTTAAATTTAGATTTTTGATTTTTTAGAAAATTCAAGGCTTTTAGTTCATAGTTAAAGGTCCAAATGAAAGTCCAGAAGTTTTTACTACATGTCGTAGACTTTATCACTGCTCTGATAACCCAATACTTGAAAAAAACTAAAATAATGGAAGATACGACCTGACAGATTGTACTCGCATCCTTGATATCAGCAAAATTAGAGATGCTGGTCAGCCTGGTCGGTGGAGTTGCAGCGTTGGTGGCTTGCAGATTCAGGTCGGACGTTGCAGGATCGCAGTTGTCCTGAGCAGGGTTCGAACCTGATGCCTGGTCACTCTCAGGAGGGGGTTTCACGCCCAGAGCTGTTTCACTGTTCGGAGGAGGTTGTCTTCGCTCCATACTCACACATTTGGAGGTCCTGGAGGGCTTATAGGCTTTAAGAGTTTTTAGTTTATTAGAGGAAATTACCAGACTGTCTTTTACTGTAGACGGCGTGTCATTTAAACTAGCGACCCCTTTATCTGATTTTTTCGTTCGATGTACGACTTTATCGTTGAATTTATGCACTGGATGTGCCGAACTAGAGTGGGTTAACATTGCATTTTGAACTGTATTGCTTTCATTTACCTTAGCTAGTAGATTTTCTTCAAAATTAGTTACGAGATCTTTAGAAACACAGTGGTTAAACTTTTTACTTTCTTTTACCACAGTGGTTGTGCAAATAACAGAATCGGTCGACTTGACTGTTTTGGAACTTAAATTATCAGGAGATGAATTTAAATCACTAGAAAAGTTAGCCGCAACATTTATTGATTTGTCACTGTCGGTCCGTTTAACGGCTTCAGCGGTCGTAATTATTTTTATTGTATTACTTTCAATTTCTGTTACACGAGCTTCAGTTACGTTTAATATTTCGGCTTGAACCGGTTTAGCATTTAAATGCGAATGAGGGATATGCGAGGTTTGAACAGTAGAATTTAGCGGAGCATTCATTTCACTTAAAGCAAGGGATTCATTTACAGAATTTGGTTCAATAGTATTTTCTTTTTCAACCGCCGTCTCTACGCTAGAGGTTTTATCGGATTTTTCATCCATAGCCAAAGGCTGAAAAACAGAGGTAGATTTGTCTGTAGTGCTGGTTAAAGGCGTAGCTTTCTCGTTTTCATTAATTTTTATGCGACTTTTGTCACTAGAAATAACGGTTTCCTCGTCAGTTTTAGGTTGGTTTAAACTAATACAGCTTGCTTCCTGTGACTTAATAACTTCTTGTGGTTTTTCCGCTGGGTTTACTATTGTTTCCAACTGACGTTCGTGGGGGGGGGGGAGGGAACGGTCATCTTGCATTCTTAGTCTGTCATCCCGAGTGTCAAAAAGACTGATAATCCGACTTTTTAAGTCGTCATAGGCGTATTTGGGCCAAGCGAATGGCAGGCGATTAGTCTATGCCACTGTCGTGGTTCTCCTTCTAAGGAACATGCTAACCAGGCATAGTGTTTGGATCGATCGATGTTATGAACGTTAAAAAAATATTCAAGCTGCTCAAAAAATTGCAGCACACTATTAGTGCCGTCAAAAAATATTTGCTCGGGGGGGGGGGGATTCGAGCAAAGTTGTGCGCCAATGTGGAGAACGAAACTTCTCCATACTCATTTAACTTTAACTTGGAGCTGTAAATGAAATACTTAATTTATGAAGAAATGACAGAGTCCAAATATATAGCATAAATGAGCTTTAATTGAGCTTAAATAAGAAGGGGGACGCTGGACTTTGATTGGATTTACTACGTTTAAATGGGCGGCCCTCTTAAATACTTTGATATTAATAAATAACCACCGTTACTTTACTTTACTTAATCTACTCGCAAATGATCTCAACTACTTTTAATCACTTTCATTAACTTTTAAGCCCAAGTAGTCTTTCGCATGTAGGAGGATTCCCTGACGCTACAATGCTACAGGACTTACTCTCTTCTATCCTAAGCCGCTAACAGCTAGCTCCCTCAACTCTCATACTTTCCTTCACACTAACTTTCTAACTACCATCCTTCAACTCACTCGCCTTCCAACTAACGCTCGTACCAACTCTCCACTAACACTCCTTCCAACTCCTTTTATCTATCTTACTTTCCAAAATATTTGCATATTTCAATTTACAATTTTAAGTTAGGATAGGAACTAACTCCATCACTCAATCGACTTGAATCCTAAAACAGAAGATTCACGTTTTACCCGCAAAGTGCGAGTTTTAATTGTAGCACTTTGCTATACCTGACAATTGTTACACTAAAATATTTAGATACATTAAGGACTGTAATCAGAATCTAAGGGCTATATTTTATTGCGCGTTAAGTATTTTTAAAACTTTCCAACGATGTTTAAGAAAGATTATAATTTCGATTAGTATATCTGTATGCCTTTCAGACGTTCTGTCTGTCCGTTATGGTTTAACGTAGGCAAAGAAAAATGGAAGTAGTTAAAAGATACAGCGATTACGCATAATTAAATGTGTCAATAACCAATACGCATGGATTATTGTTCTTGTTTTTCCTTTTAAAATGTATATATAGCTTATTAACTAAATTATTTAAGCAAATAATCCAAGAGATATATTAGCCATAAAGATAAAAATACCTTCTTCTTTAAAAAATAATAAAAACTGTGTTTGCATAGAATTAGTCTTAGTTACTTATTCACATTGAATTTAGAAGCTTACTATAAAGTCTTTAACATTTTCTTGCATCAATCAATATTACACAATCGGTAGCAAAATTATTCGAGCGCTAGGAATAATTCCTATGTAAAAGAAGTACACTTAATACTGCTTTGTTAAATAAATCTTTGTCGAGTCATGTTCTTAGTCAGTCTAAAACCATAATTTGACAAGGATTTATTTAGCAAAGCAGCATTAATTGTACTTTTATTATAAAGGAATAATTGGTAGGGCATGAAAATTTTTTCTGCCAATAGTGTATATATACATATATATACACACAATCATGCTAATGAACATCTTTTGTAGTATTATATAATCATATAAATCTCTTTATTTTCTAAAAAATCTTTAGTACAAAATAAATTTGATGTCTTATAATTTTGCTTTTTAAATTATTTTAGCTAAACTCATACGTAAAATATGGGCATGTTTGTGTTTAAAATAATATATGTAAAATAATATATATATATCTATGTATCTATCTATCTATATATATATATATATATATATATTGATATTTTTTTTCTTTTAAATAAGAATCACAGTTCAAAAATATATCTAATTATTATCAGATTTAAATAATAATAATAATAATAATAATAATAATAATAATAATAAATAGTAATATTGTAAATTTAAATTATTGTATCCTAAATGCATTTAATATTTTCTGCTATTGAATAAAAATAAAAACTTAGAAACATTAAATACAAGAAACAAGAGCAACATATTTATATCCTTTCAGTAATATATAAAGAAATATTTGTATCTTTTTCGATTTCCTCTACAAGTTTAAGTATTTATCTTATAAATGAAATTTTAGTTTATGAACAAAAGAGATAACAATCGTATTACTTCAGTAGAATCCATTCCTTTAGGAGCCCATTTTATCATTCTTCTAAACTGGAATTACTTTGCAATATTACTCATAATAAAAGGAAAATGGAATAAGAGTAACATAAAAACATAGAAAACATGATTAGAGTCGATATTTATTTACCTGTTTCCTTCTTGTTACCATACATGATAAAGATGGCATTGCTTTTTGGTCGAAATTTTAAATTTGAAGTTTTGTTATGTTTACACGTTTTAAGGTCTCTGGGCTGGAAAAACAAGTTTTCTATCAGTTGATCTGTGTCTGTATGCATGTTATCAGGTACACTAAAATTTTCATTCTAACGAAGCAAATTTTTCTGGTGCGCGACATCCAAGAATATTCAAATATATTACATGTAGTGCGAAATATCTGATAGATTCAGTTTACATTTATAGGTTTAACTAAGCAAAACGGAATTAGCAGATACTTTGTATAAAAGTACAATTTAAAAGGAAAAACATGCATAATTTATTTTTAGGTTTACCCATAATTTGAATGTATGTTTTCTATACTTGGTAATAGCTTGAAGGGCATTTAAGGTTACGTCATGTGTCCTTCATATAGGGAAAAAAATAAGTACAACATATGATGTATTTTAGAGTGAGTCGAAAAAAAGTTAGCCTTTTATTTTTCAGAAAACATTCGTGCAGAAAAGTTCTCGATGGTAATAAGAAGAAAAACGATTATTATTATTATTATTATTATTATTATTATTATTATTATTATTTTTGAATCGGTTGAAACATTCTGTTAGTGCAACAAACTTAAACTTATTAAAAAAGTAAATAAGTAAATAAAAATTCACGTCTTTGCTGCAAATCCTTTAGGTTAGGCATACATATATATATATATATATTATTTAAACAAACATGCTTATATAACGGATAAAAAGTATATTTTTGTCTTTTTTAGAGTAATTTTATTAGATTCTAATCAATAATCTAATTATCCGTTCGTGGAATATCTAAAAAAAAAAGAACTTTTTTAATACTTCGCAATTTTCACTGTGCAACTCCTCGCTCTTTTGGTAGAATGGCTTTATCAGATGTAAAAGTCATGCATAGACTAATATGTTTACTGACATGTGAGTCAAAGCATTCAAAATTGAAGTTGTTTTTATACAACTGTTGCTCGTTCATGTTATTAGGACGAATTATGCTGAAAAATACATGGAAATTAAACCCGTGCACCATTAATATATATATATATATATATATATATATATATATATATATATATATATATATATATATATATATATATATATATACCCAGCAAAACCCAGAATGGTGGGCTCGTTATGGCCTACTGCTGGCATCCTGTACTTGCCATTAGTTGCCGGTTTCCCCATATAACTCCAGAAGCGGACCATTTGTGGCTGCCAGCAGTGATGGAAGCCTAAAGAAAAATAGTCGGTGGCCCAGAAGTGGCATAAACACAGTTGGCCTTATACAGGGTATCACCACACGGTCAACATCATGTTTTTCATGTTGTGGCCACAAATTATAAGGCCATAACCAATTTGTATGCATAGAGGGCGCTGTGATTCTTTTTCTGTTGATTTGAAATTCCCTCGCTGTCCGCCATTTCATATGAAGTTCTTGTTCGTTGTTGTAGTCAGCGGGTGCGAGATGGAAAATCTCGTTAAAAGAATAAATGAGTAAGTAATTCAATTATTAATTTGTTTTTCTATTATTTTTTAAATACTATTTTTTTAAATGTTTGACTCTAAAGCCATTGTTATAACAAAAGGATTTCTAGAAATATATAACAAATATCCAGTTGATCCGTTTTAGTAAATTATGATAGTCGCTAACTTTCTAGTATTTTATTATTGTTATTATTATTTTAATTGATTTAATAAAAAAAATGGATCTTAATTTATATATTTATACTATATGGACGGGAGAAAGTTATTGGAACAATTTTAAGTATTTATAGTGTATGTTTTATTTATTTTTTCTTCCTTCGGTGTAGTTAAGAAGAAAGCATTAGATTCGGGAAATTTTTCGACATCCGGTTTTCGATAGATTTTACACGTTTTGGGTTTTTCTGATGAACATAATTTAAAAATTGTCTGTCTATCTCTCTTTGTGTCTTAAAAATTTATGAAAGTTATAGTAGTCTAAAACGTAGTCTCTTCTTCGGCGAATTATACATCTGTGATATTTTAAAGCAAATTTATTGATTTTTTAATTTTTGAGAAAAACTAGTATGATGTGGCACCATATAACTTTCTTCTATATTTTTTATTATGCGAATTCGCGTAGCGCAAATAATTTGTTAAAATAATTTTCCCGAATGCATGCAAACGATTTTATTTTAGAACAGTGTTTCTCAATAATAATAATAATAATAAAATTAATTTTGTGCCAACTTCTGAAAAAATGCTTCCTTCTTCTTCTTCTTCTTCTTCTTGTTTTTTTTTTTTTTTTTTTTTTTAATAATTTATAACTTTGCTTTAATTTTCCACAAATTTAATTCAGTCATTTACTTGAAAGTTATTGATGAGTTTGAAAAATAGCAGCTTTGAAAATTTATCCCCTCATGGGGAAGAGCGAGCGATTCTTCAACTTACACACACACACACACACAAAAAAAAAAAAAAAAAAAAAAAAAAAACCTTCTTTGTTGTTAGTTATTTAAATATTTATTTTTTAATTCATAATAAAAATTAAAAAAAAAATAATAAGAATTATCATTTATTTGAAATCATTTATGTAAAATTTCTTCCTATACTGTGTCTTATTGAAAATTACGAAGAAGTATAAATATAGAGCCATGTGTTGAGTGAATGATCCACAAATGTAATCGGGAACGATTTTAACCAAGTTTGGTTAAATAAATGACAAATTTGGTTAAATTTAGTCCAATGGTTCGTGAAATACAGCGTCCACAATTTTTTTATACACACTTACAGAGCGAAACTTTCTAAAAATGGTCAAATCGTGTTCAAGAATCTCAAAACCCTCCATCATAGAAAATAATTTTCATAAATAATAATTTTAATATGTAATTTCTATAAACTATTATAGGAAAAGAAAAAAAATGTGGTAGCCATAACAAGCTGCTTTATTTTATTTATTTATTAATTATTATTTTTTAAATGCAAGTGAGAAAAATAATTTCACTTTCACGAAACTGAAATACTTTCCCGTAACGTATAAGAATATTTTTGAGCATCACTATTAAATGGACCACAAATATTTATTTTATCATTTTTGATCGGAACCATTTCTTATTGCATCTATAAAATTTATGTTCATCTGTGTTTTAGCGTTGTATAAAGATTTTTATGGCGCTGATAAAAAATGCCTCTTAGACTGTAATGTATCTAAATTATTTTATGAATTTTTATAATGAAACCATTTGTGTTACCTGTACAACTTTTTATGACAAGGTTCCTATAGTAAATCTCGAAAACCTGTATAAAATATATCAGTTTTATGAAGTTCTAAAAATATTTTTAAAATAGGTAATTGGTGGATAAATTTCTCAAATATTTACAACTACAAGGACAAATGCACTTTCCTTTTTCTCCCTAATTCCGTGATCTCTTTGCTCAACCGAACGATATATATATATATATATATATATATATATATATATATATATATATATATTCAGCTGAAATTGTATTCCCTTCTTCTTTTACCCTTTTCACACTGCCCTAAACATTTACAGAATCTGCTTTCCAAACCTAATGAAAATAAATTGGCACAGGTCAAATGCTGAATATTCGCTTAAAGTTCAAATAACGTCATCCGTATAAAACTGCAAAATCATCTTTCGGTATCGCACGTCGAAAAATTATGGAGAGAGTAAAGATCCCATTGGACTATCAACAACGTGAAAAAGTTCTTTGTGGCGGCCTCGTTAAGTTTGACAGCTGTGATAATTAATTCTAAATAGCCGATTACATTTCTCAGTGATAATTTCTGTGGTTTCAAATGTGTGACTTTGAAGATGAACACAGAGAAAAAAAAAAGAAAGTTTGATCACCTGCCAGCTGTTTTAAAAAGAAGGGAAAAAATATCAATTGGGTACCATTTGATTTAGGGGAAAAGAAAAATGTTCAAGATTTTCTGGATACTTGAGAGTTATAATAAAAAAGCACCACAGAACTGGTGTTTAAAAGTAATAAGAGTAAACACCATAAAATGTAATAGCTCGCAACAATCGTTTCGGATGGAAAGAAAACAGGATCCTTCATCAGGCAAACAAAGTATGCACGAGTGCGGCAAACAACGCGCTAGCGTTGCTGCCTGAAATTTGTTTGCAAAATTTTATGGTGTTTATTCAAAGTATTGTACATGTTACTTGAGAGTATACTCCAATTTCTTAAGAAAACGCACCCTCGGGCGGCGTAAGGTAGATATTAACTAAAAGGGCGTTCGGAATGGAGAAGATGTCCGTTTTTTTAGTGCCGTAAATCAGAAAGTGACCTAAAATCCGGAAAAGTCTTTAATCCGGAAAGGCCACGGTCCGGACGATTCCGGATTTGAGATTTTGTACTGTAGTAATAAATAGAAAAATCTGTAAATAAACATAATCATTGCCGCCCCCCCCCAAAAAAAAATGCATTAGTTTTTTTAGGGTGAAATAATAACACATCCCTTCGTGAGTTTAACAAAAAGCACGATTGCAGCAAATTACTTTTGCTGCACACGTGCCCACTTTGTTTCGCCTGATGAAGGGTCTTCGTGCTATTTCAACCGGAAACAATTGCTGCATTTTTTTATTATTTGTTTATTTATTTGTTTATTTATTTATTTATTTTTTTTTTTTAAGTTTATGGTGTTTTTTACAATACTCTCTTTATAACAATTTTTGTTTTAATATTCTATAATTTTCACATGCAAAGTTACATTTTTTATATGAAATAGCGTAACAAAGTTGAACATATTGAAATTTGAACACTTAAAAAAAAAAAAAAAAAAAAAAAAAAAACATAATCTCCTTTATTCTAAAAAATGTAATATAGAGAAATATTTGCACTGAAAACAAAAAAATAATCTTTTATCATAAGGAAAATAGATCAACTGAATATTTCTTATATGCTGCACTAGAAATCCTGAATTTACAACCATAGTGTATGATTCAAATACTTGTAAATATTATTTAAAAATGAATATGTACAAAATCAAATTAAATATTGGATGCATAGAAAAACACTGGTTGCTACTTCATCAGAAAAAAGAGAGAGGAAAAAAAAAAGAAAGAGAAAGAAAAAAGCACTAATAAAATTAAAGGTATCACCAATAAAATAAATATATTAGCTATAACTAAATCACTGCTGGCTTATTAGCGGCCCTCTTCTCTTACCGTCTCGGGAAGTCCGAGGCAATGTTATTCTATGGGAAATTTTCTTTACAAATAACTTATTAAATAATACATATTTTTAAATTCTGCTTTCACATTCAGAAAATCCCCAACTGTTAAATTGACGGACCTTTTGTTAAAAATGTATTTTTTTTTTATTTTTAATATTTTATTTTGAATTTGCAAAATGAAAAATTTCACATATTGAAAATTCTTATTTTGCAGCTTCAAAATAAAATATAAAAAAATAATATATATATATATATATATATATATATATATATATATTTTAAGCTCCGTCAATTTAACAGTTGGGAATTTTCAGAATATGAAAACAGAATTTAAAAATATGTATTAGTTAATAAGTTATTTGTAAAGAAAATTTCCCATAGAATACCATTGGCTTCGGCTTCCGGCGATGGTGAGTGAAGCGGGCCTTTAATGGGAAAATATAAAGGACCAATGAAGACTGCCGGCAGTAATATAATTTTTTATGTTTGCAACCGCTAGCCCATTGCAGGCTGCCAGCAATAACATGGAAAAATTATGTTTGCCACCAGGTAGCTCAACACTGGCCCACTAACGATTTCCATCCTAATGTCGGTTACCAACAGTGGCCCATTACCTATTTTCATCATACTGCTAGCTGCCAGCAGCGATCCATTCACTGGCACACTATTTTATTTTTAACTTACTGCAGGCTGCCAACAGTGGATCGATTGAATATGGCATACTGACGGCTGGCGTAACATATTCCCTACGGTACCGTTACCTTTTACCGCCGACGGGCCAGCTGCAGCTACTGCTTGCGACCAGCACTTGGCCTCATGCTGGCCGTCATCTGAGGTTTTGCTGGGTATATATATATATATATATATATATATATATATATTTCATATAGAGTAGAAAACATTTTCGTAAATCTTAAATGGGATCCAAAACAATCATTAACGTCTCCGAGTTCAACAGGTTAATCAGGCGCTGCACATGTGTATAAACCAAAAATTAATTATTTCATTCGGATAATCAGCTCTTAGAAAATATTCACCACAATGGGTGTTTGAAAAATATATTGGACAAATTAAAAAGGGGATGTCTTTTTAACTTTTATTTAAATCTTAAAAAAAAAAAAAAAAAAAAAAAAAATCAGTACCAAATCTCTCACGCTTTTTCTACAGATATATTAATATTTGTAATTCTGTGGCGCGTATTCGGTAAACGCATAAATGTACAGAAACGCACAAACGTACTACTTCTTTTTTTTAGTGATTTCTTTTATACAGTTTCATTTAATTTGCCTTAAACCCTTAATGCTGATACTCCGTGCAAGTGATATAAATAACACAAAATATTTTTTCAAAGCGTAAGAAATTCGTCTTATATAATGGAAAACAATTGCTTTAAAGATTATCAGTTTCTCCATAGAATTCCCTTAAACAATTTTGTTTTCCAATGTTCAGTAAATCATTTGACTAAACGTACTGTATTGAAATTTAAAATACGGATTTTCTGTAGAACTTAGTAAATATCTTTTACATTTTTTTTTTTTTTTTTTACTTTAGTTAAGATGTATATATATATATATATATATATATATATATACACGTATGTTTTTAAAGACAAAACCAGAAAATATAATGTAAATATATTTACAGTATATAATATTTAATTAACGAATAAAGATATGACAGTTAGTATTTTTTTTTTCATTCCGAAGTTTTAAATAAAACTAATATTTATTATAAATGAATTAATTCAATTTATCTCATATAAAAAATAAAAACCAATATTTTTATTTCGATTTTTTTTGTAAGATTTTAAAACAAAAAGGTTCTGAGTTATTATTAATATTTTTTTAGTACGAACAAATTCTTTTGTATTTAAATATAAAAAATCGTTAATGAAGTTAGTTAAGTGGAAAATCTAAATATACTTTTTATTCTAACAAATAAATTGCATTAAATGAGTATAGATAATTAGATTGATAAAATTAGGTAGAACAATATTTAAAATTTTTCAACAACATTTACTCATAAAAAATAAAAAATAAAGCTTTTTTTTTTGTTTAATTTTTCCGGCTTTGAAATTTTAATTATTCTTTATATATTGTAATTGTAAATTTAAACATTAAAATTGCCTGATATTAAAAACAAAAGACACATTTTAATGTCGATTAATTTTATTTTTCTGCTAAAATAAAGCTGCTTATGCATTGATAGAAGTCATGAATACGTGCAAGATATTTTAGTGTTTAACGTTAAAAACTCGCAGACGAAATAATACAATAAAAAAATAAGAAATGTATGTCGTTTACGAAAATAATAAATAAATCATATTAGACAATTTTATGTAACTACATAAATAAAATTCGAAAAAATAATACAAAATATTTTTTAATGTCATTTATTTAACGAGCAAATATTTTTGAATACATAAGTAACCTGGTATCAAAGGTTTAAGCAATATAATTATCTTGTAATCTGTATAAATTGCTTGTCTTAGTTCACAAAATAACTCAATGATTCATGATTCAAGTACTTCAAAAGAATACTAACATTATAGTTATTAAAACATTATGAACACTGCGAAATACATTTACACTTATAAACATGTAATATTGCTTTTTTTTTTTTTTTTTCTTATAAGTATAAAATTATAATAAAATTATAATTTTTTTCTATGACGTTCTTTGAACAAATGTGAATCTACAACAAAATGTTAGCTAATATTCAAACTATTCCAGCCTATAATCATTTTTTTTCTATTATTCATTTGGAGGAACATTTGTGTGAGAGTTATAAAAAAATACAAACAGACAATTTTTGATTTTTTTTTCTTTTTTATATTTTCGATTAAAAAGAGGGTCTGGAAACATCTCGAAAGCATCATTAATCCTTTGAGCTCGGCATATTTTCCGTAAGACACGCCTTTTGGCGTTCCTTTTAAACGTCACACGTAAGATTTCCAACTTACTACTTTTTGGCTACCGAAAAATTTTAATAATTTGTTTTATTTTACTTCATCATTAAATAAAATAAATATTTCTGTTAAAATTTCCGGTAGCCGAAAGGTAGCCCATAGTTACACGTTTTAGAAAAATAACATTTCATTTCCAGAGGTACACTTTAAGGCGGGGCTCGAATTTTTAATGCCTTGTCACAAGGAACATACGAGAGATAAGGGCTAACTTTATTTAGCTTTATGATATGTAAAGAAGTTTTTAAGTTTGAATATTAAGTGTTCTCTGGTTATTTTGTTTAGTACGAGTATTATGAAATAATTTGTCCGTAGATCAGGATGAAGCGTATTGCTTGATCACTGTAGATGATCACAGCTAACTTCTGACGTTCTTGATTACGTTTAAAGTTTCATGTCGTTTAAAACACGCGACATTATATTTTTGTCATTTCCATTTCAATGTAAACCCATTTCAATATCATTTTAAAAGAAACGTTAATTCAGACTGCGATGATTGGATACAAATAAATAAACGATCAATGATATTTTATAACACTCCATTAATGCAATTGTTTTAACAACTGTTGAAGAAACGAAATACTGAATCAGAAAAAAGGAAGAAAGAAGCGTTTCTTTTTTTACGTGCATCAATTTCCTTTACATTAAAAAATTAATAAAGTGTAAAATTCTTCTATTATAATATAAATATTTCAAATGTACGTTTTTTTACTTAGAGAATTGTTAAATGGCAGAGAAAACATCATTTATAATAAATGATGATTTATGAAAATCTATTTAATTTTATGACGTACAGAAATAAGTATAAATGATAGTTTCGATATTTGCATAAAGTCTGAGTTGTTCTTAAACATTAGCTACATCAAAATTTTTAGTTTTTTTTTTTTTTTTTTTTTTCAATTACATGTTTGGTGATTCGAAACGTGAATTTGTAATACAATTGCTTAGATGCAGTAATACTTTTGCGACATACTGTATATGAATGTATACGTGACAAATTTGCAGTAGAGGGCGACCGTCATACAGTAGCACATATGCAATATGAACAATTCAGGGTTAATTATGTTTTTTCTTAAACAAGAAGAAAACTTTTACTTTATGTGTTCAATATTAGTTTTAAGAAAATATCTTTGTGACAGAATTATAAATTGTAATTAGGATTTATAAATATTACTTTTTGATCTGCATATTTTTATTTATAACTTCATCAGATATTTAAAAAAAAAAAAAAAAAAAAAAAAAAAAAAAACTTATTTCAATGTACTTTTTTAAAATTCAATATGAACAAGTGAGAGATAATTTTTATTAAGAAATCTTTTCAAAAGCAATTTAATACGCATTTGTTCGGGAGTTTTTTTTTTTTTTTTTTTCCCCACAAATTTTGCACAAAAGCAGAGGTTTCACTTTTATGCGAGTATTTATAGCATAATTAGGAATAATAAGCACATTAGATCTCAAAAAAAAAAAAAAAAAAAAGTCTATGAATAATTTATTTTATTTTTAACTGGAATTTTGATAATTAATATTATTGATGGATAACTTTTTTCACAGATTCTTTTCTTCATAATTTTTCAATTGCATGAATGAAATATTGAATTTTAAGTATCTCATTTAACAAAAGAATAAATATGCATCACTGTAAACTTCTTGAAGCAATCTTTTTCTATTAAAAAAAAAAAAAAAATCAAATAAACACTATTATGCATGATAATAATATTTCATTCATAAATAAAAGACTTCCGAATCTGTTTATTTTTCTTTAAAATATAAACAAATATATTAAATAATTCGAGTAAGCTAACATATACGCAATAAATAGCTCAATGATTGAGTCAAATATGTGAAGTCATATGCAAAATGTCAGCTGTAACCCAATTTAAGCTGTGAGTATTGGTTTTGAGAGGGAAAAATGAATTTTGCAGCATACTTTATTTATTTATTCTCAACAAAGGCAGTACATAAAAATTACAAACTTAACAATTTCTTAACGTTCTTGAATACAGAAACGGGATAAAACTTAATATTTGCGAATGTGTCTCTGGATTATTTGCAATTTTATTTTTCATCCAATCACTTTTTTCCGAACAAATAGTGGAAGAAGAAATTTTATCGCTATATGAAGTAGTAACTATTTACCAAATTTAAGGTGCCAACAAACAAAAAAGATAACATTGCAGTAGTTAGATGTGATTGAAAATTTGTTACAATAAGCTAAATTTCGAAGCATTAGTAATTTAAATGGATTGTTGGGATAACCCTTCTATCGTATTTGCCTAAAAGTTACAAATGCTCTTAGATGTAAACTTCTTCTTCTTTTTTTTTTTTTTTATATATATAAATAAAGTAGAAAATAGAAAATATTCTAAGTCATGTTTTTTTTTTTTTTTTTTTTTTTTTTACAGATTAAAATGATTTCATATATAACACAATATTTTTTAACCCATATTAATTTCATCAATAAAAACACAACGTCCTTAAAATTAATAAAAAATAAATAAAATTATATAAGAATAATTTTGCATGAAAATAAATACAATTTCATATAAATAAATTAATATATTTGTTATGTAAACAATAACTATATATATATTTTTATCTTTATGATCCCAGTTTCACAAGTCAGTTTTACTTGAAGTCAAAATAAAAATCAATTTAAAGTTTCCTTAATTTGGATGTTACAAATTTAAAATAATATCCCGGAAATGGCACTTTTATGCTGACAAATGATTGAAGTTTAGAGTTTCTTTCTTATATAATCCCTCAATGTCATATTGTACTAAAGTATTTTGGTAAATTAAACCTAGAGCTAGAATGACATATGACGTATCATAATGATTTACATTTAATACTGTTTGAAATAATTGTGTCATTCTGAATTTTTTTAAACGCATTTCAAACTCAATGTGAAATTAGAAAAATCATAATGACTAATCAGTTAAATGCTAAAACATGTTACAAATATTTTTAAAACCTTTTAAAAAATTCAGTTCAATCATATAATCTAAGAGCATTTCCTTTAAAAACGTACGTCCAAAATTTTGTGTAGTTTTTTAATGTAAATTTCCATACGTAATATTAATACAATCATGTTTGTGAAAATTGCAACTGCATGAAAGAATTGTCAGAAATTAATGAAATGTATTCCAGATATTTCTGATAATGGTACAAATAAACTATTAATCGTATAAGGCAAAAAAAAAAGTCTGAAATCAGTACTTTGTGTGTCCGCTACCCTGAGCGGTTAGAGCCTGTACACTTCGTGCATTGTATCATACAGTTTCTGAATGTAATCCTGGGGAATGGAATTTCAGATGGCTTTGATATGAGGCCAAACTTCAAACTTATTCTGCGCTCTACTAGTTCTACGAGCGAGTCGCCAACCAATGAAATCCTACATATCGGCAACATATCCGAGGAATAAGCAACCATGGAAAAAGTGAAACCTTTTGTGCACTGAAGAAGGCTTGTGTAGTGTGAGAAACACGTGAGCAGGCATTATCCTGCTGAAATAAAGCACCCGGAATGCGTCGAAGAATGTGAAGGACCTCTGGATCCAAAATTTCCTTTATGTAGCCATCACTGTTGAGGTTGACCGCAATGTTCACTAGATGGGATCGATAATTATACTCAATAGCTCCCCAAACTAAGATGCTAGGCGTTTGTGCAGTATGATGCTGAACAACACACTGTGGGAGCAGACTTCCCCCCTGTAACGTCTGACGCGTACACTTCCATCATTGTACTAAAGTTTGAAGCAAGATTTATCGGAGAAAACTATTTGTTGCCACTGCGAACGCAAATGGTCGTATTGATGTTCCCATTGAAGTTGGAGGCGTCAGTGATTGAGGGAGAGGGGACTCCTGCGTAGAGAAACCCATTCACGCAGTTCATGAAGCAGCAAACGGTGACGGATCATGGAGCTAGACAACAAAACACCTGTAGCCGTGCTCCAACGTTGTGTTAACATACGACAGGACGCTGCACGATCCGTCACAGCCATGCGCATGAGGTGCCTGTCGTCTCGTGCCGTTGTTCTATTGCGTGCTCTACTGCCAGGATTTCGCTTATTTGAATCTCCTCTGTACGTTTCTTCCAAACACGCATGACTGTTGTGACATTGGACTGCTTGCGGGTTGCAAATTATCGATGCGTAAATCCACCCTCTCGCATACAACGATGCGTCCTCGTGCGAACTCCGTTACTTCTTTGTACGGTACTCTCCGGTTTAGACGTGGCATACTGACCACCGATGAAACGTTTACCGCAGGCAGAGGATGATAAACAGATTTCAACTCCCATTTACAGTCCTTTATATACCTAGAACTATCAACTTATAATGATTCGGGTCTCTTTCCATGCATGCGCAATCGCTTTGTAATGCTAATCATTTGCATGCCTTACCTCACTTTACGTTTCCTGTAAGTTTGTTTCAATTTGCATAATTCCTTCATGGCAATTTTCACAAGCATGAGTGTATATAACATTTGTGTTGTTTCATTTATTTATATCTTTAGCAGATCTCTTTTGTTTAGCTAGAAATTTTTGCAAGATATTTTAAATTCCTTCATATTTAAAAACAAATAAAAGGTAATCATTAAAATCACTTAAAACCTCGTTTCGGGTCTTCACAGTCAGTGACAGTGTCTTCTCGCCTACGCTATATCGGTTCCGATTTCCCAGTGCTTGTATTTGTAAACTAGGCGGAATATTCATAATATGTTTTAATTCAATGATAAGTGTCGTTGTTATTATTCAAGAATTGCATTTTTGGACAAATATTTCTTGACAAATTATCATTTTCTTTCTTTGACAACAAATAGAAACAACAGGCAATCTGAAACTGAAATAATAATAATAACAAAAACTAATGAAATTTGGAATTCAGGCTTCGAGATGCATCAGGAAAGGATTAAACTGGCACGCATGCAAAATTTTGTAGCTCTGCTATCAACCGTTTACCTACAAATTGATCAACACACATCTAAGTCTAATTTTGGTACAGTTTCGGATACTGAGATGGCGCTGAAAAATTTTCTTTTACACATTATCATTTTTCTATTAAATAACTGCAAAAAGTAACACGCTATCCTGTGGAAAATCGAAACCACTCCCTTCGCGTTGGTAGCATAACGCTCTGATTTGAGGAATAAATATGCTACGAAAAAATATTCATCTTTTACATTTCTATCTCTGGAGCCAACCACGTCATAAATTTATAGAATTTAACTAGTGGATCTGCAGATCAGGAGCCTCAACGTCCTATTTGCATCAGACATTTTTCAATAGGTCATTTTTATTTATTTCTTATTATATAATAGTATATATTGATTCGATCGACTTATTACCGTAATCAGATACATTCCTGAGGGGGGCTGCCGCCCCCCTCAACCCCCGCTGTATCTCTCTTTCTATACCTATTTGTATATCATATAAAGTGTTACGGAATTGTAAATAATTGCATTTATTTTTGTATAAATTTTTTCAAAGAGGTTTAGTAAGTCGATAAAATGCTAATTATGTGCATTTCTAGTCGTTTTAGCGTTAAAATAGCCTAATTTTCCTTTAAAAACGAATTGAAAAGCTCCAATAAGGGAAGAAATGGATTTGTCGCCAAATTTGGCGACTGTTTCCCTCCTTGGCGATTTTTTTGGCGACCTTGGCGAGAAAATCCTTATTAGGGATATACCAAATATGGAAGCTCTAATCTCATTGGCTGATGAGATACGATAATTCCCAGAACAGTCTGTGTTCGATAGAATAGTATAAGAGGAGCATTTTTTTAGCCAAGGCTTCCAATCTCAGATCTGTGTCGGTTTCGTCAAATGCTTGCTTTGCTTTGAGCCTCTTTGAATGAGACTTGCTTTATGTGTTATTGCTAAACAGTTTGTACTGTTGTTTTGCTGTTAACGGCTGTTGTTTAAGCTATGTTTACTGGTTGAATTGAAGCTGATACTTGGTTTATAGACCTGTATTCTTCTGAAACTTTCTGTGAATAAATCACTGAAGTTTCGCCTTTCATTCTCGGACAACTTACAAACCCCAAAGTACGCAACAATATGCATTCTTATTAAACGACGGTCTTGTATTATTTCCCGGAAATTCATAAATACCGAATTTCATACAAAAAAAATTGCATAGCATATCGGAAATATTTTGCGTAACCTTTAAACTAATTATCAATTCTATGCCCACAATTTTCAACATGAAAACAGGCTTTTAAAATTCTAATAAAATTTCATTATATTTGATGGGGTGTAACCATGTTAAAATACACTTTTAAGAAATGCCGACTATACACCATAAAAATACGAAATTCCTTTATGTATCTCGGAAAAGTAGCCACAGTCATTATAAACGCCAATAATAAGAATAAATCTAATTAATTATAACTCATTAATCTTTCAAACTAATTTGACATCATTTGGATGATTACAGTACATACTCGGAATTATTTTGTGTGGTCCCATACATTTTTTAGTCTATACATAAACTTTTTTTAGAGTAAACATGATTTTAAGCATCTTTATAATGTATGTTAACTTTATTAAGTTCAATTCAGCATAAACGCATTAAAGTGCGCGCTTAAATTAAAAATTATTCCATAGGCTCTAATGTTACGAAATTCTTTCGTGTGTCTTTGTAAACGAACCATAAACATTGTATACACCAGTAAAATCTATTCAGCTTATTTTGCGTTTAAAATTAATAATTGTTCCAAATTTAACATCGTTTGGATGACTAAGTGACATTGTCAGAACACTTTTGTAAGGTCCTGTACATTAATTAGAAAGCTTAAGAGCACATATTTTCTTCAAGCTACATAAGTTTAAGCATCTTACTCACGTACTCTAGTTTCATTTTCTTCATTGCAAAGTAATGATATTAAAATGCGTTTAAACGAAATTCACCCCATACGCCGTAATGTTAAGAATTTTGGCATGTCCCTGTACACAGTTTATAAAAAATATAGCAATGAAAATTAAACAGCTACTTATATGGAAAGCTGGAATGTGTGCGCCAATTTGCAAGTCAATCGAAGGATTTTTGCGGCAGCTATTGCGGTACATACAAATTCTTCCCATAGGCCGTAAGGATAAGAAAAATTTTGGCGTGTCCCTGTACACGAACAACAAAGGGAATACACAACTAACACAATACAGCTAATTCCGTTGGGCTCGTGAATATGTGTACCAAATTGCAAGTCTATAGCGTTATTTTTGGGGCCGCTATCGCGGTACATAAAAATTCTTCACATAGGCCGTAATGATAAAAAAAAACTTTGGCGTGTCCCTGTACACGAACTACAAATGGAATGCACACTCGAAACTATGCAGCTAATTTCGTGGGGATCATTAACATGTGTACAAAGTTTCAAGTCAATAGCGTGGTTTTTACGGCCGCTATCGCACGACAGACAGACAGACAGACGGACGGACCGACGGAACCCAAAATCCTTTTGAGTCTCAACAAAGGGCCTCCACTGACGTTTCGGCAAAAATTGAAGTCAATAACTTGATTTTTGCGGCGGCTATCGCGGTACATACAGATTCTTCCCATAGGCCGTAATGATAGGAAATCTTTGGCGTGTCCCTGTACACGAACTACAAATGGAATACACACCTAAAACTATACAGCTGATTCCGTTGGGCTTATGAACATGTGTACCAAATTGCAAGTCGAAAGCGTGATTTTTGTGGCTGCTATCGCGGTACATACAAATTCCTCCCATAGGCCGTAATGATAAGAAAAACTTTGGCGTTATCCCTGTACACGAATTACAAATGGAATACACACCCAAAACTATACAGCTGATTTCATGGGGCACATGAACACGTGTACCAAAATGCTAGTCAATAGCGTGATTTTTGCGGTCGCTATCGCGATACATACAAATTCCTCCTATAGGCCGTAATGATAAGAAAAACTTTGGCGTGTCCCTGTATACGAACTACAAATGGAATACATACCAAAAACTATACAGCTGATTTCGTGGGGCTCCTGAACACGTGTACCAAATTTCAAGTCAATAGCGCTATTTTTGCGGCCGCTATCGCGCGACAGACAAACAGACAGACAGTCAGAGACAGACACAGCCCAAAACCGTTTTGAGTCTCAACAGAGGGCCTCCACTGACGTTTCGGCAATTAATTATAAAAAATCAAAATTTCAGAGATTTGGCTTCAAGTTGCAACATGAAATGTCAGTACAGAATCTCATGCAGATTTTTGTACCTCTGTGATTATCCATTTGCATGATTATCCATTTGCAGTGACGAAATGTACAGACACCCACATATCTTATTTTATTATAAGTAAAGATAATAATTAGAAAAACGGATACACGTACAGTGCAAGTAGATATAATTTAAATCGATAATTCAAATTCCTATATATATATATATATATATATATATCTGCAACTGATGTGTTCGAGCATGCTAAATCCAAAAGTTTTCTCCATTTCTGTCTATCGCTTATAAATACGGTGATTTAAAATTTAAACTTTTAATTCCCTCACTAGATACAAATTATTTCGGTTTTTGACAATGTTAATATATTTCAGTTTAAACTCACGAATATAACAGGAGGGCGTTTTTACCAAATTACAACATTCTTCTATGAACGTGAGTAAAATAGTTCTTCAAGAATTTTCAATTCTGTTTTGATGTTTTCATTTTGCAACTGAATTTTAACTATTGTGCACTGAATGCACTATGGCGTATAACAGGACTAATTTTTTGTTGGCATGTTTGTGAACTGTGCTTTCAATTAAAATGTGTTTTATAAATATGTTTAGTGTACGTATTATATCATTTTAAAAAAATACTTTAATTTCGGATGAGTTAATATTAAATACATTTAAAAAGATACATTCTAAAAGTTTTAAGATTTTTTTTTTTTTAATCTATATACATTTTTATTAAATTCCTAAAAAAAAAGAAAAAAAAAGTGTATTGGAAAAAGGTACAAAAAGCAAGTTAAACGACACTTTAAAAATGTTTTTATAACCGTAAATCTCCGAAAGCTAAAAAATCAATGTTTAATGCATAAGTCCCTTGTGCATCAGAATGATTGATGATAGAATTGTTAAACATATTAAAATAAAAGACGTATCCGTTATTCTTCTTTGCATTATTTTAACATATCGTAAAATATTATTTTCTCGAGGAAACAGTTTTTACTTCAGATGCCGACATGTATTGTTATTTTTTTATAAATATTTTTTTTTTCTTTCTCTTGTCTATCTGATTTTTTTATGCAATATGTAAAATACATAAAGTGGAATGCTTTTTAACAAATGTACTTAGTTAAAAAAATTCCAGACAGTAAATGATTATTTTTTCCTTACGCAGAATTTTAAATCACCATCAATTAATATGTTATTTTTTCCTTATTTATATATTTATTCAATTGTGTTATTAATTAAAAGATCTTTATTTTTGTTTTATTTATTCTGTGTTTAAAATTATAATTAATTATCATCAGGTGAAATCTTATCGATGAATTAAAAAAAATAATGACTTATTATTAATTAGGAATGAATAAATTAAGAATGAATTATTGTTAATTATTTATTAGCGGACTTTTATTGATTTTTCTTAATAAGAAAAATATATTTATACACTTTAATTTTCTGTCTGTCTGTTTTATACAATTTGTCTGCACAGGAATAATATTGTAAGTATTTCAGAAGTTCTTTCCAATGCTACAATAAGCACTTTAAAAAAAATGTTTTATTTATAGAAAAATTATTTTTATTTAGTAATGGAAATTCTCTGATTTAATAACATGAAGAGACTTTAAAGAAATACACTATATCAAAATGTGTTATGTTGGCAGCTTCGTACATACAGAATACTAAATGTTTATCGTATAATTCTAACTCGTGAAAATTGGACACAAATATTTACTGGTTTGCGCATAAGGACTAAAAAACGAATTTAAATATATTCCGGTTTTTTTTTTTTTATTTCTTTATATATTTGGAGTACATTTATGCAGGCCTCGCAGCCTTCTTAAACTTTTATGCTCGTTTTATTTACATTTTAACCAGTGCATTCCAACAATATTTCTTTAAATATCATTTAAGCTTTAAAACATTCAAGAAAAATTTCTTTTAAGGTATGGTGGTAAAAATAAAATAAAAATCCAGCAAAATTAAAGGAAGGCTAATTTTTGTACATTTTAATGTATTAATATTGCACAAAAATACCAATATTACGCTATTTTATACAAATGCATTTATCTGTTCATCTACAGGCGAATTAAAAGGAATCTATACGTCTACATAGGCATTAAAAGAAACTATCTTATATAATTCCGTATGACAAGCATTAATGATATTAATAAAATATAATAAACGACACTTGCTTAAATTAAAATTTTCTTAGTACTAGTTTTTTTTTTCTCTCTCTCTCTCTCTCTCTTACCCGTATATATAGTTTAGAAAGTGCTGTTTTTATTTAGTCAAATTTTGGAAATGTAGTTATATTTTCACGTTTTAAGGTTCCCTGAATCCAAAAATAGTGTTTTTAGCGATTGATCGATGTGTGTGAGTCTGTGTTTCTTCCTTTTATCGGCATATCTTAAGAACGAAAGACAGCAGAAATCCCAAACTTGGTAATTCAAATGTGTCTAATATAGGGATGCTATACTAAAATTTTCGTTTATATCAAGCCAACGGTTCACGTACAAGGACACCCAAGAGTATTGAAATTTACATTACGTCTATGGAGGAAATTGTAGGTAACTAGAGTTTAAACATCTATAGACTGCACAAAACCAAATGAAACATATATATATATATTATTTGCACAAAAGCATGTTTCGTGTAGAATATGGTATGTAAATCATTCATTGTTTGTAATAACAGGAGTCTTATCGTTGGAATATTAAAACCCGAATAAACTACTACGTCAGAAACGCCAAAAGAAAAATATTTGCGATGCATACAGCTGTTTCGGTATCCTTAAGCGTACCATCTTCAGTGCAAAAAGAAAAGTCTGGGTACGCTTAAGGCTACCGAAACAGCTGTATTCATTGCATTTTTTTTTCTTCTGGCATTTCTGACGTAGTTTATTCAGGTTTTAACAATCATTGTTTGTTTGGAAAACTATACAAAGAACTATACTATGGGGCGACAATACCTGGAAATTGATGGAAGCGTATAACAGGTTGTGCCATGTGTTATTAATATAGGATTATATTTAATTGAATCATGTGATATGTACATAATCTTCAGAAGAAATACAGAGCTGTTTATATTTAAGTCATAACATTCTTTTTTATTTTTTAGTGGAAGTGATTGACTATAATATTTTACCATGCCCGTTGAAACTACTCAAAAATTGGAATTAATACCTCTTAGTAAATAATGTATTTTATTTAGGCTAAATATTAGTCGCTTGATTTTTTGTATATTTACACGTTTTGAGGTTCCCTGAATACCGAAGTCAAGTTTTTAATGTTTTATCTTTGTATGTGTCTATTAGAAGAAACTAAAAACAAATAATTTCACTCGATCCGAATGTTATATTTTAAATTTAATACGTTTGTTACTAAAAATGTTTGATTAATACTGATAAGTTTTAAGGAGCGTTGCCAGTGAAAGTTGTTTGAATAATTTTAAATGAACATTTGAATTTAATGATATATTTGAATTATATCTAAATTTAGGTACAAAAATTAAACGGAGGTTGAGGGGGGTTCAGTCCCCTTCATATAGGAATATTCTTCAAAGGAAGCTATTACAAAGCCTAATTTGATTTGTTTTAACATAGGTTTGCATAACACATTATCTTACCCAATATCCAATCTGTATTTAAAGTATTAATTTCAGCGTAAGTGAATGTCGTGTGAGTGACACACCTGATTATTTAATGTGAGATAGAGGCTACATGTCACATTCGATTTTTGTTTTTTTACGTGTATAAACATTCTCACAAACTGTTAGCATTTTGCATGAGATACTTTTTTATGAAATATTTTATTCTTTATATATATATATATATATATATATATATATATATATATATATATATATATATATATATATATATATATATATATATATATATATATATATATAAATTTAATTTTCTATCAATTTAGTTTTATTTTAATATCATGAATAATACATTAATTTTCATTAATCTTAGTTTTTCATTTTAATGTCATTAATTATAAGTTTGGCTGTACAAGTACACAAACCAAGTAAAAATCTTAAATGAAAGTAATTTTCTTTTCATGATGGGAACTTAAATATGTGTTTCAAACCGTCGATTAAGAAATTAACAAACTCTTACTATGCATTTTTTTACATGAATATTTGAATAAATTAATAAAAAATAATTTATTAATGTAAATGGTTTTTCTACTCCACAACATTCAAAAGAAAATTTAAATTAGTTTAACTATTAAAGTATGTACTTTAACAGGTTTCCAACATTTTTTTTTCTTTTCTGTATGTAATGTTGCAGATATAAAAAAGGAACATAAAATATTATAGATTCATTAACTTTTAGCTAAAGGAAAAGGAAATATATATGTGTATATATCGTACAATAACAGTACATTCAACGATATTTTTAATTGTTCTCATGAAAAAGAGAAAAATACTTAGTTCCAATCTACTCAAATAATAATTAGAAATTTTTGTAAATGTACAAGTTATTTCTTATAAATACAGATCACGTGATAGCTAGTTATTATAAGTCTTTAAAAAGTATACCAGCGAAATAAGTATGTGTTTACAATAGAAAATGTTAATTGATTGTTAATATAGAATGTTAATAGGCCATAAAACATAAATAAAAAGTTTATTCTTTAAGTGTGATTCAGTTTAAGACAAGTCATCAAAAATCTCTTGTAAAATGGAAACCTAACATAAGCACTTATCAAGTTAAAAAGAGATGGATAAATTCAAACAAATGAATGTACCTTGTAAAATGACAGTACCAAAATTAATATAAGAAGAGCAACAATCGTTAAAATTTCGTAAAAAAGAAAAGTAGAAAATGAAGCTTGTGTCCAGAAGAATAAAATGTTGTAAAACTTGATGTAAAGAATGTTGTTAATACAAAGGGTTTTATCGTGAATTTAAAACAGATTAAGAAACAATTAAACAATGATTTCAAATACAGTCATTTCAAAATCAGATGAAGAATGTATATGTCGCGGACTAAATTCTGCTTCAATTCTGAAAGGATGCTGCTATATTCCTAAAACCGATGTTTAGGTATAGTAAAATGACTGTGCTAAAAGATGTGACACCCTGCTAAACAAGCTGGTTGAAAACAGTGGAGTTAACATTTATATTTTGAAAATTGCTCAAGAAAGGGGGGAAAAGTCATTAGAATGTGAATAAAATTATCAGTATATAATTACCAATATAGTACGAATTGGCAACTTTTTGGAGTTAATGGTAAAAAGAGAATCCATATAACATGCATTTTTTTATTTGCAATTTCTGGTACCATGACGTGCCGAAAGGATTATAGAAAAAAGATAATATAACTATTGTGCATAAATACCTACATTTTCGCTGAAAAAGTCTGTAAGCTGCAATGCACATTTAGATCCTTGTTTAAACATTACGTTGCACACGTTGTATAATATCGAGGGAAAAAAATGTAAAATTATGTAAAATTAAAACAAGAGTCCAGATATGCATGAAAGTTGACGAACAAAATTTAAAAATAAAAAATAAAGCAGTTTCGTAATACATGTTAATTATTTTCTGTTTAGGATTGTTTCTTGATTTGCATTAATGTGTATAAAAGGCATTTTCGTACTTGATAAATGATGCCCTTGTGTATAAAATGCATTTTCGTACTTGATAAATGATGCCCTATAACTTTGTATTTCATTTTTCTTCCCTCTTACTCATAATCTTTTTGAGATAAGAATCCAAAGTTCTCCATTTTCCACTAGGTAGCATTGTAAATCTGTTATTATAAACCCTATAGTAGGAGAGACTCGACATTGGCGCACCGGCTTTCTATGACATCCGTCATGTAAGGACTGGTTGTTGCATTGGTTGTTACTATGATGAGTAATACCTCTTAAAATCCAGTGTCATAATTGCAACAGAATTTACTATGAATTACATTATATCAGAAGCTGTTAATTGTTTTGCTTTAAAAGTTTTCTAACAATTATAATGTAAATATTTTAAAATACGTTTTAAATCGTGGGTTCTGCTACGTTTCCAACTTCTGCGTCGTCCGGAAAAATCGTGCTAATTTTAGTTAGGTGACATAAGAACATGTCTGAATAAATCAAAATGATTGAAAATTAATGACATGCGTTAATATTCTAAAAGCCGGTACTTCAGGCATATTTAGAAAAAAAATGGTTACGACACGTTAACTGTTGTTCTTTTTATGCTCATTTTAATATAAAAAGAAACAAAGAGCTTTTAATGCTTTTCTTTTACCGGAAAGGCAAAAATGACAGAAAAGTGGTAAACAAAATATGCGCCGTTTGTGGCGAAGGTGCTGTAGTAGAAAGAACTGTGTAGAAGTTGTTTGCTAGATTTTAAAGATGGCGATTTAGAACTTCGAGATGAAGAGCGCTCGGGCTGGCTCTTCCCCACAGATGAAGATCAGATTAAAACGCTGATAGAAAATAGCGAAACCGCGGATAAGCCGAAAGAAAACCGAAAATCAGAGGTAAATAGTTGAAAAAATATTCTTCCCCCAAAATATGATCGTATTGCATGTAAAGTACATTACAATTAATGAAAAAAAATCACAATTTACTAAAAAAAAGTAAAAAATTAATTTTTATTTAGGATGTAAAAAAATAAAGAAAAAACGTGTATTTACGATGAGCCAAGATATAATATGTAAGCAAATTTATGGAATAAATAAATTAAAAAGTACTGCACACATGCTAACATTTTAATTTACTCCGGAGCAGTCTAAATACCCTCTCATTTTACACATTGCTTTATGTATAGTGAAATGATCTCCACTGTGTAATTACAATTAAAGAAGAAGAAAAATAAGCTTCAAGATAAGTAGTATGATAAAAAAAAGTCGGCAATTCTAATGCTCGAGAATAAATTAAAATGTTAGTATGACTGGTATCGTTCTGTACTGTGCAACATATTAAACAAAAGCAACACAGCTTTTTATATTTCCTTTCTTTAAAAACTAAACATTTTTTGTTTGTTTGTTTCGTGTTGATGAAGCCCTTTTTTCTTGCCTTTTCTTGTTGAGCCCGCAGATAATCGGGAGTTTACTGTAATTTTATTCTACATTGTTTTCTGATCAAACACAATATAGTTTTCAGCATTTATGTGGTATATTAAATTATCAGACTCGAGAAAATATGCATTTTGTACTATGGCTATCGCTCCGCTTTGGCAATAATATTGTTTATTTTCAATTCCCTGTATCTCCTAATATAGGGTTGATGTCAAATATATCGCCTCGCTGTTTCATACAACATATTGAGATACTGTCAAGGTAGAGATGTCTTAAAAAATTTTAAGTCCTCTCTTGCAAAAAATTTTCTGATACATTTCATTTTTTATTTATTTTTCCGCTCTTTATTGATTTGTCAAGGAATATATATATGATCTGAACACCACATGACTTCCTTAATACACCCATTGGAATATACATATTGTTATGAAAACTTTGACATATTTTTGTGAGGTACTCAGTCCACGAAATCGCCTTAAAACAAGAAAAAATAAAAATTGATACTCCAACCTCAAAAGTTACAATAACAGAATTATATATACCGCCGAGACAAATATAACAGTTTTTTTTTTCCTTTCAAGAATAATACTCCACGGCTTATTACAGAACCTCTCATTGGTAAATGCACATGTTTGAGTTAAATGAAAATCATTCAAGTATAGATGGCCTATATTTGATTGGCGAGAAACGATATCTTGCATCAAAACAATTAACTTTATAAAAATTTAGAAATTGTTTATTTCTTGTGGCTATCCTGAAACAATATTTGCCGCCAAATTTGGTTGCTTATCTCGTCAAGCCGCCAATTTTATACTCATCGTAGATTTTGGTATTGACATAGATTTTGACGAACTAGCATCGAATTTTCGACTTGCCAACGGAGTTTAGCAAAAATTTGTAGTTTAGGGTTATCAAAGTTTGGAGAAGTGCTAACTTTAATTAAAACAGAATTCTGGAATTTTTCGGAAAGTTTCGTTAGTTTTTAGCGGAGAACTAAATTCTTCGAAAGTTCTATAATTGATTAACCAGACTATAAAAAGGGAAGAATGATTACTTATGATTGTACACTAGAACTTTCCTATACATCTACGAACTACTTTTTGAAAGGTAATACAGTAAAAGTAAAAAAAAAAAAAAAAAGATTTTTTTTCCCCCCCCCCACAAATTTTCACGTAGACATAGCGACAAAATAGGTATTCAAACGTAGTGAAAAGTGGTATTTTAAGATTCCCAACGTTTGGAAACTCTAACTTAAATATGAGTCGAGTTCTGGAATTTTTTTATATTGATTCATTGGCTTCTATCGCCGAACTTTGAAAATTTCATAAACTTCTGACAATATTCTCGAGCAATTGAAACTCTCATTCCTTTTTGTTGTTCCTGAATTAGCAAAATTTCTGTTTTGTAGTGTATTTAACAATATTTATTTGATTTATGATGAAAAAAAAGACTTATTTATTGGATTGTTTCGAGAATAATCATTGATTATTGATATTCAGGGCATAAGAAAGAGTTTTATCCCACTGTTTCCCGAATATTCATTAAATAAGATGCATCATTTGACTAGAATAGACTTATATCTTTAAGAATTTCTTTATACATACACAAATGTCGACAACTTCCATAACAATATCATTGCGGACTCTATGTGAATGCCGAATAATCATTAAATAAAGTGTATTTGTCATCTAGAACCTACTTATGACTTTAAAAATAACTTTCTACGCGCAAACATTATGACGACTTTCATAACAATACCATTGCAGGCTCTATCTACGTACTGAATATTCATGAAATAATGCATATTCGTCGACCTGAATATGCTTATGTAAGAATCCTTTATACACGCAAAAAAGTTTACTTTTAATAATAATATCATTAGGAGCTCAATCTACAAGCTAAATATTAATCAAATAAAATACTTTCATACGCAAGAAACTGGTTATGTCTTTAAGAATTATTTTTTACTCGCAAAAATATAGAAAAAAATCACGAAAATATCATTACTGGCTCTTTTGTCTACAGGTTGAATATTCATCAAATAATGTACATTCGCCAAATAGAACTGCTTATATCTTTGAGATTTACTTTCTACCCGCAAAAATGGTGACAAATTTCATGACAATATCATGTCGAGCTTGCTCTAGCTAAGGGCTGAATATTCATAAATAAAATGCATCCGTCGACAAGAGCCTGCTAATTTTTTTGTAAGATTTCTTTTCAGCAAGCAAAAATGCCGACAATTTTCATAGGAATTTCATTACGTACTCTATCCACGAGCTGAATATTCATTAAATAAATAGCATTTGTGGACTAGAACCTGCTTATGTCTTTATGAATTACTTTCTACGCACAAAAATGTCAACTGATTTCATGAAAATATGATTACGGGCTCCATCTGCTTGCTGAATAATCATTAAATAAAATGCATTCTTCGCCTAGAACCTGTTTATGTTTTTAAGAATTACTTTTCACACGCAAAAATTCCGACAACTTTCAGAACAGTATCATTACGCGCTCTGTCTGCGAGCTCAATATTCATTAAATAAAGTGCATTTGTGGGCTAAAACACGATTATGCCTTTAAGAATCACTTTCTATACGCAAAAATGTTCACAACGTTTACAACAATATCATTACGGGCTCCATCTTTTGGCTGAATTTTTATTAAATAATATGAATTCGTCGACTACAGTCTTCTTATGTCTTTAAGAATTACTTTCTACAAGCAAAAATATCGAAAAACTTTCATAACAATATCATTACGGGCTCTATTATGAGCTTATTTTAAAATATTTATGACGGTATGTCATCCATAATAGTTAAAATCTTTGTAATTTTCATTCATTACGAATAAACTTTTCGTAAACATCTCCAAAACGAAAAGGAGAGAGGCACAACTAAATGTTATAATGAACCTATATGACAATTTGCAATATTCTATGTTCAACCACTTTTCATGCATGCGAGATGCATACATGTACATATAGACACATATACATACGCATGATTGCATATATACATCACGAAAAGTCATGTAATATCGCAGATATCTATAAAACGGTAGCTCGTATTCTCTGTAGTAATAAGTTTTAAAGCATGAATCAAAGAAATGAATGTGTAATTTAGAGCTGTTAATGATACCTTTATTAATCAAAACAATTTTCATCATTTTCTAATAGCTTATGTCATAGGTAAGTTAGTTCAGGGATGCTAGCGTATAGAAAGATTTTTCTTTCGACACGATGAAATCATCAACCTATTTTCTTATTTCATCCACTGTCCGAAACGGTATAGAAGACAAAGCATTCGATATCCCCGGACACGAATGGTAGTCCGAAATGTCTACGTTGGGACTCTACGCCGCTTGTTCCAAAATTTCCCAGTCAAGCATTACTAACGTGTCCATCACCGGTTTTGCAACATGAAGCCTTGCATTGTCATGGAGCAATTTGACGGGTCACAATCCTTTGCCAGTAAATGGACGTTTTTAACGATTCCTTGCTTCAATCACAGCAATTGTTGTTTATAGCGTTCAGCAGTTGAACTCAGCAGGGCTCCAGCAGTTCGCAATGCCGTACTCCCATCATATCCCACCAGATGCATAGGAGAACTTTTACAGTAAATGTTTATTTCCGGGGTTAAAATTGTTGCTTCGCCGGGAATCCCCCAATATATTTTTGTGTTTCAGATTGTCATAATATATCCATTTTTTATCTCCTGTCAAGATTTTCCACAAGAAAGATCCCCTCTGTTGTCTGTTTCGCAGATTCATGCACTTCAAGACATGGTCATCTTTATTTTTCTGGCTCAATGCATGTGATACCCATTTTCCTGTCTCCTGAATTTTTCCCATTGCATGCAAGAGATTAGAAACCGTTTTTTGTGATGCGTCTAACTGTGCAGGAAGTTCATTTTGCGTTTGAGATACATCTTTTGCCTGAAGTCCTTGCAAATCATCATGGCTAACCTTCAGTGGATCGCCGCTACGTTCTCGATCGTCAACATCAAAATTGCCATCTTTAAAGCGTCGACACCAATACTCAGATGTGGTTTTTGGTACGATATTCTCCCTCAAAACAGAATAAAGTGATTGAACTGCTTTTGCTGGTGAAACTCTTAAAGAATGCAGTGACGTACAAATGCCTTATCGTATGACATATTTTAACTACAAAATTTTAACTTTACTTTCACGTTTCCCCTATGTTCTGCATCGGTTTGATACATCTAAACATTTTTCTAATCATTTCACAAACGTGGTGTACTGATTGGTGTACTATTTTGAAGTAGACGTCATACAAAACTCGCTTTAAAACGTCTTACTACATCTGATATTAAGACCAGTGTTGTAGACGTACAAGTAAATATCATAATAGTTATAGATATAAATTTGCAACATTTTACGATCATTCGTTTTTAAGCAATGAGAGATAGAAATTACATTTTGCTAAATGGGACTGAAATATTTCCTTTTACATTGCATAAGAAAAAAAATTGTTTAAACTAAGCGTATACTTTTCTTTTTTAAATGTCGACTAATGGAGATGTGGAAAAATACTTGGTAGATCGTAACTACTTTTATTTTAACAATGCAAAATTGTAGTGTTTTTTTATTTTCAAAACTAAAAATGATAAAACTTTAATTTCGCATATAATAAATCATTTCAGTTAATCAATTTCAAGAAATCATTCAGCAATAAAAAAGTAATTTTCTTCTTACTAAACCTTTTCAAGAAAATCTAATCTGGAGACTAAACACACTACATTGTGAAATGAAATACTAACATTGTGTTTTCTGGCGAAGAAGATTTGGTTAATAAGATAATTTTATTAAGCTGTATCATTTCTGTAATAAAAAAACACATTTACTAAGAAACAATGGATGGTAATGGAAAAATTCTGAATAAGAAAATGTATTATGACTATTTTTATTCAAAATATTATGTCATATGAATATTATGAATAACTTTGGCTTTATGCCCTGTTCTTTTTTTTAGATGGTTGGTTTAGATTGTTAAAATTTCTATATTTTCAAGCCTTTAAATAAAGTTATATTTGCATAATAATCCGAATATATTAATAAATTATTAACAGAAGTATATTTGCTATATATATATATATATATATATATATATACATATATACATATATTAATGTAGTACATATCCGACTAAAAGTATTAATTTATGTATCCCACTATATTTTTTGTATTTCGCTAAAATAAAGAATATTAGTAAATCAAAAACGAAATTTTAACACAATTGCTTTAAGTATGTTAAAAGTTTATAATCATCATTTATTACTAAAATTTGTGAGGATTGTTTAATAAAATTCAAACAAAACATGTTTCCAATTAATACATTTATATGGAAGTTCTCAAAGATTTGTTTGAAACTCACTGCGTGGTAGCCCACTGCTGCCCAAGACATTGTATTGCATATTCATATATTATAATAAAGTTATTTTTGGAAAAACATATTACTTATTTTTCTATGGTTTTATGACATCGTAAATTGTTAATTAATTTGATTAAAGTAATATGGAGGTAAAATAAAATTATATTTTCCCACAAATTAAAAAAAAAACAATCGATCTAATAATAGTAAATTTGACAGAAAGCTTTAAAAATTCCGCTGAAACATTGCTCAATAACGCGATACCAAAATACTCCATACTAACATACAAGTATATGAAATATAAACTAATTTAGATTTTTTTACCATAACATTTTTTATTAAAAAAATAACATACATTCTTATAAAAAATAGTATGATTTTTTTTTTCTTTTCAAATGAAATTTTTACTAAATAAAACATAATCAAAACCAATAACACGATTGTAAGTATGCGCATATGAATAAGTTTATACATATTTGTAAATTGTTACATTATTATATTTACGAAAAATAAAACAACAACAATAACAAAAAATATAACGAATACTTAAATAGTAATATAAACAAAATGATTATTTTTAGCTTTTAAAAATACTACCATTTTATACTGCCATAATTTTAAATTCCTTTACATATTACCTGGTAAAAACATTTTTCTTCAAATTATCTCCCCTTCAGCATAAAATAAGTTAAACTTTTCTATTTTTTATTGCTTTCTAAACAAATACAATATATTATTCACATATTTATTTAGTACATTAAATCTTCAAAAAAATGCAATATGTTCTTAGTGGATCGCCTATTTTTGCACTAACAATTTGACTTTCAATCAATGTCTAATATCTTCTAATAAAAGTTCGCTATTGCATATATTACATCATTGCTTGGTTCTTCATGGTGTTTCCGATACGGCAAGATAATGTTAAGTTAGAGTTATCTTGAGGTATGACTTCTTTCATTTTTGTTATATATTGTTGTGCTACTTGAACCCTATGAAATGAAACCTATATATATATATATATATATATAGGTTTCATTTCCTACCGACTGTATGTACCAATTTGCAATGTTCTACGCCCGGCCGATTTTTAGTTATACGAGATTCACACATACGTACAGACGCCATGAAAAACCGTAAATATCATAAATGACTTTAAATCGGAAGCTCGTGTCAAGTCCAAATTTTTAAGTGCATAATTATATATCATGTCAGTCACAAATATAAATGTACATTATTCTACGATTATTCGATTCTTAACTATGCGAGATAAAACATTCGCAAATCGGGATTATAACATTTATTTACACTTTGTATAAGGAAGAAAAGATATGGTTACATTTACATTATTAGTTTGTAATTCTGCATACATTTTGTGCAAATGTGATTTAACAATGGTAAGTGTGGCTAAAAGCTTTAAATTTTCTCTGACACACAGTTAATTAAGTAAAGAGGTATCACAATAAATCATACCAACTTTATAGTACAAGAAATATAAATTGCTGTTAAATAATTTTTCCATTATATTTTCTATAAGGAAATATTTTTATAAAATAATAGGGAAAATTATTATTATTTTATTAATAATATTTTAATAATTAAAAAATAAACGAAATCAATAACAGGAATGGATCGTAGTTTTACATTTCTTTACATATTATTTGGTAAAAATTAAGAAATCATGTTTTTGGGAAAAATGTGTTTATTTTATTTATATATTTATTTTTTATTTCTTTAAAGAAAGCAATGCATGTCATCAGAAGAAATAGTATAGAATTACTATCACTATAAAAAATGTTTCACTTAATGTATAAACGGAAATTCTTCTTCTTTCAAATCCGAAAATGTAACACTAATTTTTAGAAAGCATAATAAAAATTCCTTTTGTTTTAAATTAGCTCCTTTTAAGCGAAAAAAAAAATATGTGTATTTCTAGTTTTTATTACTTTCTCAACAAATACAAAATAATCTTCACTCAATTATGTAGTATATTAAATTTTCAGGTTCGAGTAAAAATGCACTATGTTTATCGTGCATATTATCACCCGCTTTGGCATCAACATGTCCGACTTTCAGTCAATGTCTAGTCTCCCCTAATATGAGATCGCTATTGCATATATCGCATCATTGCTTAGTACTGCATGGTGATTCCGATACGGCGAGATGCTGCTGAGCTAGAGATTTCTTCAGGTATGACTACGTTAATCTTTGTTGAACGCGTTTCATTTCATTTCTTTTTCTTTTCCTTTGTATTGTCCAATCGTTGAAAAAAATATTGTATTTATATGACTATTAAGATTACATTTACCAGAGAAGAAAAGCAAAGAATGAAAAAAAAATCATTAGTTATATATAGATATGTATATTAACTGAGCTCTTTGGAGGGAGGGGGGGGTGGTTCATTATTGACAGATCGTAACTAACTAAATAAATAAATAAATAAAATAAAAATAAATAAATCAGCAATGAATAAAAGATAAATGTTTAGTAAAACTTTTTTCAAGAAAATTTGATGGAATCCAAAAACACTATATCATGTTATTGTTACTTTAACCGACGAAGAAGATAAGTGAATAAGATAATTTTATTAGTTGTATCACTTCTGTAATAAAGTAACACATTTATTGAGAAACACTGAATGATATTGAAAAAAATCCGAATAATAAATGTATTGTGACTGTTGTTATTGAAGATATTATGGAAGATGAATGTTATCAATAAATATGTCTTTCTGTATGTGTTTTTTCTTTCAGATGGTCTCTTTGGGTTGCTAAAATTACTATATTTTCAAACCTTTAAACAAATTTGTATTTGAATAATTATCCAATTGTATTAATCTATTATTAGTAGAGGTATATTTTCTGCTAAATTTATTAATGTGTATATCTGATTAAAATTATAATTTTATATGGCATTTATTTATTGTTTCTGGCCAATAATAATAATAATAATAACTAGTATGTTGTGGCCACTACAAGACTTTGTTTTATATTTTCCTATACAAATTCACTCAGTAACAATATTAAAAAAAAAAAAAAAAAAAAAAAAAAAAAAAAAAAAAAAATCGATAACTTTATTTTAAATTATCACAGATTTATAGCTCAACCAATCGTTTTAAAGGTATTGACGGGACCTTTCGAAAGATACCCATCTTGAAAATTTACTCCCCTCGAGGGGGGATTTCCACTCAGGGGGGGGGGGGGGTGGCGATGCTCCTACACATACAAAAAAAATTTCCCAGTTGTTAATTCTTGTAAATTTCATAATGATTACTAAAAAATAATTCTCTTTATGAACATTTATACAAAATTTTGTCATATATCACCATGTTAAAAATTTAGAAAAAGCCGGATGGCAACGCAACAAAACAATTTTTACCAAAAGTAGATAGGCACTAATTTATGTCAAGGTGCAACTACATACCAATTTGTATGAAATTATGTGCAGCATTTCCTGAGATACAGTTTCCACAAAATTTTGTCACACTCACAGACACAGACAGACAGACATTTTCAAAAAAAAAAAAATAATAATAATAACAATATCAAAAAAAATAATAATAAAATAAAATAAAATAATAATGAGAAATTGACGTACATAATAAATAATGAAATTAAAATTAAAATTAAAATTAAAATATAAAATGAAATACTAAATTTCTGTACTAAGCGAATTTATCATTTTCAATTTTTTTTCCTCTATTCAGTTGGACATACAAACCTACACTATGGATGCCCCCTTGAAGAAAATTCTTAGTTCTTATATATGCAAAAATTTAAAATTTTTTATATGAATTAATATGGATCAATTTTATGAAAGTATCAAAATACTAAAGCAACCATAAAAAAATTATGGCACATAAAAATTTAATGAATGAGTAAAATAAAACATAATTTAAAAATATAGAAAATTTTCTTAATTTCATAAAAATGAAAATTTTCAATACGTTTATTTATATATATATATATATATATATATATATATTTAATGACGAAAATTGTTAATATTAATATTAACTTTTGAAATGATTTACAGCATAAAATAAAATACAAATGGAAATAAAATGGATCTAAAAAATATAACTGAAGAAATTAATAGTACGTAGTACTTATAATAACTTTAAAGAGATACAAGTAAAGAAATCTTAAACAGGGTTTCTTTCTTTTCTTTTCTTTTCTTTTTTTTTTCAAAATAATAATAATAATGATAATAATATTGATAATAATAAGCCGGCTGGACTGCCACACTCTCTTCATGTGTTTAACATTTGCAGCAATCCGAAGTGAATCGCACAATGCATTTCATATTTCTTCCATATGGAGAGCCCTAACTGTGTCTCGAACAAAGAAAGTTATTAAAGTTATTTTTGATTCATCGAGTGGATTCATTAGGTTTTTGTATATTTAATAATCTTAGGCGATAGTATTTATTAAGAAAAAGTATAATTTATGATGGTGTAATGACAATCAGCAGCGCTCCCCCACTCTTAGCAACCGGAATTTTACTGCCCCTAAGTCACAAGAACAATTTGTATAACGAAATTTTTCGATAGTGGAATGAAGTCTCATACTAATTTTCTTTTAGACCGATGATCTGAAATGTCAATGATAGAAGAAAAACTCAAATTGAAGAAAAATAGTACTTAAGAATTTCGGATTCCATACAGGGTTCAAAGTCATAGTAGTATTAAAAATACATTCCACAGTGACATTTACTGAAGGGGGGCTATCACACACATTTTAGGTCTTGATAATTGCCTTTTTTCTGGGAGAATGACTACAAAATTTTAAAGTACATTAAAATTAGCAGTTTCTCTTGTGACGAGTGAGAAATCTTCTCCGCCAAGCTGGTTTCTATGAAAGAAAAAATATTTTTTTAATACTAGAATATCCCCTGTAATTTCTCAAATTTTCTGAAAGGTTGCCTTAGATTAACCAATTTCGTTACTTATAAGTGTCGCCAAAAGAGATGTCAGGGTTAAACTCTTATGAGATTTTTTAAAAGAATTGCTGATATAGCATTATGATTAAAGCCAAATGCGATTTGTATGACCAAATTATTATTTACTTATTGAATCTTAACACAAATAAAATTTACCACATTAGCTCAAAATAAGATAAAGAATTTATTGCGGTTACACACGCCTAGATTGACTTTTGAATAAGAAAACTTTCATTAAAATTAGGGGGGAAAATAAATATTGCAGCATTCAACAAATGGTCAAATATAATTTAGGAAAGATAATTTTAAGTACTATTGCACATTTAAATAAATAATAAATGATTTGCCGAACTGATTTGAAATTTTAAATAAGAAAATTTCTCATGTATGAATTTAAAATAACTTACTTTTAAACTCTGAAAAATCTTAAATAAAAAAAATATTTTTAATACTATTTTAATTTATTTTAATATAACATTTATGCATATGAGATAATTTAACATTACTGTTGTATTAAAAAAAATAATTATGTACTCTATTGATAAATAAATAGAGTCAACAAGCCCTAAAATGTATGAAGAACTTCATTTTATTTATATATGTGTTTTATAAATATGTTACTTAGGAAAATGCAATATTAGTTTTCATTCTCTCTCTTTTTTTATGTAAAAAAATATAAATTATTATTTTATTTTACGTTTTTAAAGATGTGAAAATTTTCTAAGAACTTTTCTTCCACAAAAATGGCAAGGTTATAGTAGCAAGGATTAAAAATGTTTTACATGGATACTTTTTTTTTCTTTAATTAATGCAAAATCTGTTTGCATAGGATAAATGCTTATCATTTATTTATGATGAATACAAAAGTTAAGAATAAGCTTTAAAAATACTCTAGCATCATTATTTTCAAAAACTTGTTTAATCAACCTAATGCAAGTCTTCTGAAGTTTTATTTAATCTTTCGTAAGATACATAGTTTATTATCCTAAAAAATAAATCTGTAGTTTAGAAAAGAATTTGTTTTCTCTAAATTTTTACAAAAAATAAGTATATTCTGTAATTTTCTAAAAATATGTTCATATTAAAATTCTTTAAAAGATGACTTTATATAAACGCATAGATAAAATATAAGCGAATTATTAATAAAAATTCGATAATAAGATTTCACATTTATATACTAATATAATTTATCTTATATATAAAGAAAAAAAAAATGTGTCATTAAATAAAAATCCTGATACTTTTTTTTAAAATTATCTGTTATGGTAAATTAATCTTTCTTTCCTTTTTTCCGCTTTATAATTACATATAAATATTTAGCTATAAATTTTCGCGTCATGTTTATCATTATTACAACTGGCATTATTTTTACCAATGTCTTCTGAAATTTGTATTTTAATTTTAAAATCTGGTCTTTATGTAGCGGATATTATTATTATTATTATTCTTTCCATGGAATCAGCCATTATAAATATCCTGCTTCACTAGGTCAACAATTTTTATGATTTCAATAGTATATCTGGGTCTTTTACTAACAAACACTTCATGTGAACTTTACATATAAAAAAAAAAAAAAAAAGTATTGTCAATAACGAAATTAATTTGAACCAAGTATTTATGAAAAGCAGCTGTTTCTCGAATGTACAGAATGATTGAGTATTACTAATGTCGGTAATGAAACTGATATTTTTTTGTTACTGAATTCTTAGTTTTGAAAATCATTGTTTTAAAATTCTTTGGTTCCACAAATATTTGGAAATTCAATAGTATTTACTAATTAAAATATTTATTAAAAAATTAAATAGGGAATTTTATATACTTTTTTAGTTAATACGAAGCGAAATTTAGTAACATATTCTAGAACTAATAAAGATAACAAAGTGATAAAAGATTAAATTTATTCGCTTACGGTTTTATACATCCTAGAGATGAATAAAAGTAAAAGTTGAGAAGAAGTAAATATAAAAGCAATATAATTATGTTATTATCAGTACAATAAATAAGATTTCTAACATTTCGATTTCCGCTATTGCATTAAGAGTTTATCTTATAAATGAAATTTCAGTTTATGAAAGAAACAGATAACAATCATATTATTTCGATGGGAACTATTCTTTTTAGAGTCCATTTTATACTAATGCTATATTGGACTGTCTTTCAAATGTTACAAAAGAAGAAATACAAGACATAATCATTAATGGTTTTTATTTATTTTGAATTTTCGTTAAGCAAACGTAAAATAAAACTACTGCCATTCGATTATATGACTTACATTAATGGAAAAAAAAATGTTATTTTTTCTAATTTTAAATTCTTCTAACATGATTTTTTTTTTTTTTTTTTTTTTTTTTTTTTTTTAGAGGCATACATAAATAATTTTAAATATATCACTTTGTGGAGAACCACTTACAACTTATTTGCTTTTAAAACATATATACCATTCAACGGGCATTTTGTTTTTCGAATATCCCCAATATGTGACTGACATTTAAAAAATATATTTGCACATTTAAGTTTTCAAAAGTGAAACAAATATTTATCCGTGTTCCAATAATGTTGTTTTGTGCATAGGTTTTTATATCAACTTTATTATTATTATTATTATTATCCGAAGCTGAATACTGTTCCGAATATTTTTCACCACTATTTTATAATAGATATTAGTATTATTTTTTCTTGTAGAATTTAAATTTTTACATGAAACAAAAGGGTTTCTATTAAAGAAAAAAAAAAATGTTATTTTAAAAGATTGAAGTAATGATTCATTCTTAATGCTAAATATTAGCTAAACTGCTTTTTTTTTTTTTTTTTTTTTTTTTTTTTTTTTTACTTTCTCTTACCCATGTATATGGTAGAGATAGTATTGATTTGGGGTCAACTTGAACTTTTTTATTACATTTACACATTTCCAGGTCCACTGAAGCCGAAAAACATGTTTTTAGTGGTAGGTCTATGTGTGTATCTCTGTGAGTCTGTCTGTATGTGTGACTGTGGGACTTTTATCCGCATATCTCCAGAACAAATATTATCCAGACGATTCAAACTAGATATTCAAAATCTTTATAATGCAGGGATGCTAAACTAAACATTTTGTTGAGTCCATGCAAATGGTTCGTGTTCAGGGAATTCGAATACATTACGCGTATAAGGGGAATTGCAATTAAATAAAGCTAACATATGCAGGTACATTTAAGTAAAGTCTAAAAAAATGAAATGCAAATATTTTTTTTATAGGCATAAAATCATTTGTTATGTAGAATATGGTAGGGAAATCAGTCATCGTTCATTGTTTACAGGGCTACACACAAGAAGTAGAATATAGTAAAACAATACTCGGGAATTCAGGCAAGTGGATTTTTGGCTCTGATATATGTTAATAATAACAGGAGACTTGGCGTTGGAATATGTCCATCTATCGAAAAAATTTTGCTGTCTCCCTTCCTCCCCATACGCGTTCATGTCACCCACCTAACCAAAAAAGGGCTGCTTTCTATACTTTTGTAAACCGTGCACTTAATATTTGTTCAAATCCTATTTTATAAAAATCTGAAATTAAATACCTGAAAGCCATTGCAATTGACAGAGGTTATGACCCTTCCATTATACACAAAGCTATCCAAAAATTACAACTCCCTCGTGTTTCGTCTACTAAATCAGTCTCTTCTAATATAAGTATTGTTTTACCCTATTTTCCTAAATCCAGTCAAACAATAGCTAAAATTCTCAAACAATATGATTTTTAAATAATATTTTCGCCTTCCAATAAACTCACATTTTCTCAGTTAAAATATCCCATTGATATGCATAATTCTTGAGGTATTTATAGTATTTCCTGTCAGTGTGGTTTATCATATATTGGCCAAACTAAACGCAGTCTTAAATTTCGTCTAAAGGAACATATGAATTACTTCCGCAAACAAGAAACCAATAAATCGGCTATTTCTAAACATTGCTGGGAGGAAAATCATAATTTTAAATTTAATTCAGCTAAAATAATTTGCAGACCTAAATCCATTCATGAAGGTGATTTTTTTTAAGCTTTTCATATTTATAAAAATTTTAAAAACCTTGTAAATTGTGATTTCGCCCCCATTGTAAATTGTGATATTCCCCATTTGTCTGACTGTTGGAAATTTTATATTCAGTCCACATTTTCTTAATTTTTCTACTGTTTACACAGCTAACTTTCCTAAATTCCTATTGGCCACTCTCCCCACCTTTCCCGTAATCCTATTGGTTAAACTAAATCCGGCCCCTCTCCTATATATAAGAGCACTTCTCCTGATTCAGAATCCTTTTTGCACTGAAGACGGTACGCTTTAGGCTACCGAAACAGCTGTATGCATTTCCAATATTTTTCTTTGGCGTTTCTGACGTAGTAGTTTATTCGGGTTCTGATATATGTTATTAATACAGCATTATATTTAAGTGCACAATGTGGTTCGAACATAATTTTTAGTTGATATACAGGGCTACCAATAATTAAGCGAAAACATTCTTTTTTTCACTGTCTGTAATTTGTGGAGGTACTTTACTATAACTTTTTACCACGTGCAGGAAAACTGCTCAGAAATTAAAATTAATTCATTCCCATATGTTAAATAAAGTATTTTTTTAAACTATGTATTTAGCGTTTGTTTTTTGTAAATTTTCATGTTTTGAGGTTCCCTGAATTATGAAGTCATATTTTAAAAATTTATTCTTTGTCTATGATTATCAGAATAACTTAAAAACAGATAATTTAAGGCATTTCTAATGTTTTATTTTGAAGTTAATATAAGGTTGTTACTTGAAAAATGTATCAAAATTGATATCAAAGGAATGATGCGGGGAAATGTTATCATGATACTTCGGAATGAAATTTTAAATTTAGCAACGGCTTTAAAATTCACTTTAAATGTAAGTACAATATTGAAACGCAGTGTGCTGATTTGGGCTCTTGTCCATCCCTTGCGGGATTATTTGTAAAATGAAACATCGAAAATTATATTAAATTGTTCTAACGAAGATTTATATAAGAGTACTTGTTATTGTATTTCTTAATGTCCAATCTGCCTTTATGGTAGTGAATTTCAAGGTAACAGAAAGTTGTGTTAGTGTCACACCATTTTTTATTTTATTTTATTTTTTTACTACTCAATTATAGTGACTTAAAAATATTATACTTTGTAAGAAAAAAAAATTATAACTTTTGTGTTTTTTTTTTTTTTCAATATCCATTACATTCCTACTCAGATAAATAATTTTGATAGGAAAAAAAAAAAAAAAAAAAAAAAAAAAAACTTAGGTATTGAAAATATGTGTTATAATTACATAGCAGGCCTACAATGTATTACAAGCACTATTCTTTACAGGGTGATGCCAAACATTGTTGAATTTAGCAGTTTTGAAAATTATTTTAATAAAAAATCACACAAACGCATATTTAATAATATACATTTTTATTCCTGTCGCGATAAAATCCACTTTATTCGACATTTATTTATATTTAATATTATTTTCTCTATATACAAATGTCAAAAATGAAAAAATATATATATATATCATTTAGTATCTCTAAAGAATACAGTTATTTCTTTTACTCTTTCTCTTTCTCTTTCTCTTTCTCTCTCTATATATATATCTCCTACCCCTTCTTTCTAAATGTATATATCTATATTAATTCATAACATCCTTTTTTTTTCTTTTTTTACTAAGTACATTAAGAATTAAAAACTTTAAAAAAAAATGTATGTGATATTAATATACATATATATATATATATATATATATTTCCCCTAATAAACTTTTTATTATTTTTTTTTTTCGTCTGATTTAAACATTTATTCTGTCAATATCTTAGTAATGTATAAGCTTTCAATGGACGATGATTAACAAAAACAATTTCATGCGAAATACATTTTTTTCCCACTCTAAAAGGTAAAGATTTCAAGCTTAGTTGCATCCATTTAGTAAAAAAAAAAAAAAAAAAAAAAAAAAAAAAACTTTTTTCATTGCAAATAACGCAATATTCAAGCAAAAACAGCAAGTTTGTCTATGGATTTAAAGGTATTGTTTTTAAGTACACAGGGATTTACATTGTTTATTAACAATGCCTACACAGGGATTAGCTCCGTAAAAATTGGTTGAACTGTCACAATTTTTTTTTTCTGTTGTTTTATTATAAACGTAAAATGGGGTTTAGCATAAAATAATGAAATAATGATAATGGATAGAATATAATGCAGTGACAGTAATATCTGAAATGTGTATAAATATTTAATTTTATCTTTTACTTTAAAAGAAATGAAATATTCATAAATAATTGTAATGACCTGCTTAATTAGAAAAGAAAATATTAATTATAAATAGCTCGAACTTAATACATAATAATCATGTCATTTCTTAAGAGGATGGTGGGCGTCTTGATAGTTCCAAAAAATATTGAATTAGCAAATTTATATGATAATTTTAGATGATATTATGTTTATATATATATATATATATATATATATATATACATATGCCTAGTACGGCACAGACGACATTTTTTATTATTTTCGTACCTCATAACATAAAATTTATAATAATTATTTTTCAGACAAAATGCAGATTTACTTCTGAAAGTATATTATAAATTTTATTTTTTAGAACGTCGTCTATGGCAGCCCAATCTGAATTCAAATGTTATGTAATTAAGTATATTGAAAATAATAAAGGCGATTTTAATGAAAGAAAATGTAATTCAAATTACTTAGTTATTATTTTTAACTGTCCACTGCTATTATATTGTTATGTTTAATATTATTATGTCTGTTATATATTGTTGCATGCTCGGGATTAGTGAGTCATCTTTGAATGAAAGGAGAAACTTTCAGAAGTTTAAAAGTTCATTTGCAGAAATTTAGAGATGTTTGCTGATCTATAATTCAAGTGTAAACTTCAGTTTCACCATAAATCACAGCTAAAATAACAGCTGACAACATCAAATTAACAGTACAGACTGCATAATTGCATTAACACACAACAATTGTCTGTAATCCAAAGAGGCTCAAAGCTCTTCATGCAGCAATGAATGCCTTGACGAAACAAACTCACTTGGTCAGACTGGGTGGCCTTTCATACTCTTCTTTAAAACAGAATCCTCTGGTAACTTCTCAGGGAGTCAAGGTTGAGCTTAGATATTGAAAATATCTATAATAAGGACTTTCTCGACAAGTTCGCCAAGGAACAATAACGGCGCCAAATTTGGCACCAAAGCCATTACCCGCTTTGATTAAGCTTTTATAACAGGTTTTAACGAAAAAAATGAGCTATTTTAACGCGGACAAAGCTAGAAATCGTGATAAAATTGACACATATAACCTGACTAAGCTTCTTTCAATGAAACTGCATAAAAATAATTACAATTATTTACAAATTTGTAACACTGCACCCCTCTCAACTACTGCATTTACCGAAAAGTGCAATCCTTGTTTAGGAGGCGAAAACTAAACAATCTTGCTGGTTCTTTGATACTAGAAGATATGTGTCATTCAGAATGGTGCGGTTAAACATCTCAACCATGCCGTCCGACTGCGGTTGTAAGTGCGTTGTCTGGGTCTTGTCTATGCCGAATAGTTGACAAAGTATCTGACAGCAGAGGTAAAGTTAGTCCCTTTATCGGTATGATGCTGTAAAAATGTGCCCCACCATGACACCAATTGTTGCGCTAGAACCTCTGAAACTCTGCATAATTCTTAATCGGGAGGGAGATACCCCTCAGGACACTTGGAGAAGTAGTAAATCACAACGAAAATGTACTTCTTTTCTCTGGAGGTCCGTGACAAAGGGCCCAAGTTTTCGACTGCAATCCGTTCAAATTGTGCCCCCACGTCATAAGTATGCAGTCTTCTCGGTTTCGTTTCTTCGGGCCTTTATGTGCCACGCAAGAATCACGAGATTTGGAAAATTTTCCCCATTATGTGCCTGTCCTAGGAATCTTCACAGTTGATGGACGTTTTTAGGGCGACACCAGTTCTCGACTGTTGGGATCTTCTCGGGATCAGCCCTTATACTTTCAGCAGAGATGATATGGCAGAGATAACTCACTTCTAGACAAACAAGTTACACTTGCATGGATTCAATTATATTCAGCCGCCTTAAATCCAAGTAGTTCTATTGCTGGTGCTCGGAATTTCCCCGTGGCTTTATAAACAACAATAACACATTTTACCCTGAGATGTGAGGTATTTTTTCGATGGAAGTAAAAATAACACATCAATTTATTGCTTGAACATGACTGGTTTTTAACGAAAAACAGTATTGGACGAAATTTAGCAGAACTTGTTTTTTTGGAGTCAATGCTCAGCTACTGGTTTAACCCATTAACCACCAAAACTAGAAATAATCATTTTTTTCTAAATACAAACAGTAACACTTATTATTTTGATCGGACATAACAATAATTTAAAATAAAATTATTAAAATTAGTCTTATCTTACTAAATAAAGGGTGTTGTATTTGTACAACTTGAGTGGAATAAGAGTACAAAATGAATACAAATAAATGTTTACGGAAATTTCCTTCAGGGAGCATAAAACAGCAAAAACTACAGATGACATCAAAAATAATTGTTTTATTATGATATTTTTTTTTTTCTTTTACAAGATATGTAAACTTATTCAAGTATGAAGACTTTCAAAAGTTTTGGATTGATTAGTGCTTCAAGTTTGAAACTTATTTTAAAATATAAAATTATTTTTGAGAATTCTTTTTTTTTTTTTTTTTTTTTTTTTTTTTTGTAATAAAATAAACACATATCCTTTCCTTACTTAAAAACAATACTTAATATAAAATATATTTTGTAGTTAATTGTTAAACGCAATTGTTTTCTTTTCTTTTTCTTTTCTTTTTTTTTTTTTTTTTTTTTCTTTTTTGTTTAAATTTATCTATAATAACTTATTTATTGTTTTATTTTTTTTTAAATTTAATATAGATGGCGTTATAATATATTTTCGATTGTTTCGTATTTTGGTTAGTTGTCTCGCTGGAGATCTTATGAAATACATGCTGCGGTTTGTGTAAATGTTTGATCAAATTTCTGCCTAATCCATATAAGTTTTTGTCTGTTCCATATCATTTTATTCATTTTATTTTATCCATATTGAATTTAGCCATATATGTGCTCTTTTATTAAACTGTCCGCCTAGGGGTAGAGTTTTGATCAATTAATAGCATGCTTTAACCCCACATGTACATCTCAAGTCATATTAGGCATTTTTTGACAGTTTAAATCATTTATTTTATGTTTTTGCAGTAAGTTTTACTTACGAATTGTTTTCACTTTTATTAATTTTCTCGTAAGTTTTCTTTAGTTATTTTTGTTACATATTTTCAACTTTTATATGACTGAAGACATATATATATGTATATATAAATATACATATATATATATATATATATATATATATATATATATATATATATATATATATATATATATATATATATATATATATATACTTAATCTGTAGAGGATAATTTCTTGGCGAACAATGTACTAATCTAGTGATAAATTAATTAACTAACAAATTTGAAATCAGTGAGAGATGAAGCCCTCGGCATAAGTGAGAGTGTTAACATATAATGTGTCTTAGATGCTTAATATTCACCAGAATAATATGTAAAATTACTTTTCTTAAAATTAAAATAATTTAATTCACATTATTTTTAAAAATACAATCTAATATGATCAAAAACTATATTCCCTGCTTTCAATATAAATATTTTAAATTCTGTATTATTTTATAATGAATCGAATGTGGTATCCTCAAATTATTATGTATATTATATAACACTTTGAATGTATAATATTTCTTTTTTACGGATATAGTAATTTAACAAAAGAAATATCACGACTTTTTTTTTTTTCTTCTATGTGTAGGTACTTTTGTGTAAGTACTAGGAGTAAGATAGTTGGTGTTTTAAAATTTTCGATATTTAAATGTAAATATATACTAATGAGCTTAAATTTAACAATTCTTTCATTTGTTTTCTATTGATAAACATAAATACTCTTAAAATTCCTAAAAAAAGGGGTAAATAAATAATTAAAATCTTATAATTACAAAAGAAGTAGAATTTTTTAAAGCAATAGACTCGTAGAGTAAACATTATAGTGATAATTTTCTTTTCTAAATATTTTGTTACAAGAATACTTCTAAACTATGATAAATATATTATAGTACAAGTAATTATAACGTAAAATAGTTTTTTGTATGTACGAAATAATTTTTTGGTATAACTTTTTTAACTATTTCGGTATTACTGTTTCATCGATCGATTTTTTTTTTCTGTTGTCCTAAAGAAGGTCAATGGGATTTTCAGTTATATATTTGTAATGTTTTCACTGAACTAGAAAGTCATGAAGAGCATTTTTAAACTCTTTTCTTGTTTTAGTCGAGTTTTTCCATTTCCTGCCACACTGGATAAAAATATGAGAAAGATATCACGTTTCGTCCTTATATATTTTTATTATTTTATTATTATTATGTTTATTTTTTTATTTTTTATCTTTTTATTATTTTTTTAATGTTATTGAGGCCAAAAACTTACTGTTTTTTTTTTCGTTGAAGTTGTTATTAATATTATTATCATTATTATTATTATTTAACTAAAACATTTTAAAATGAAAAAAAAAAAAAATAAATAAACAATTTAAATTTAAGCGCACCCGAAATTAGTGTAATAATATTTGTGAGTTTTTACATTATATTAGAAATAACAATAAAATAAGGCTTCTTTTTATGATAATCTTTTAAGATAATCAAAACAAACATTACAAACTTTAATGATAACATTTTCAAAAATGATTCGGTTTTCCGAATTTTAGTCAGGCAGATTTTCAGATTCAGGATACAATAGAAAATAAATAAGAAAATGGGTAAACAGGAAAAGGTAGACAGGAAAAGTTGCTATATAAATTATTTCATTTTATAAATAATTTTAACTGTGCTACAATTTTATAATAAAAAAAGTCTAAAGACGTACACTGCCTTCTGCATATATATATTTATTTCTCTTCAAAAAACTCCACAACTATCTACTCATCTGTCTATATATATTATCTATCTATATATATTGAAAAAAAAAAGTGAATGGTACATTAAATTATGTTTCATAACATCTTAATTTTTTACGTTTCATAACATCTTAAGAAAATCCTATGTTTTGTAAATTGTCTTGTAAATTTTATCTTATTACAAGGCAATTTACAAGGCGGAAATCGACAAAAGGAATAAAACGTAGTAGAAAAAAATAACGCCAAAATTTCGTTTGTTTATGATTATCTCTCGCTTATTAATTGAACAGTGGATATATTTAAGAAAGCTAAAATATTAATTATATGATTAAGATCTAGCTAAATTAGAAAGTTGTAAACATACCCTCTATCGATAAGTATAGAAAATAATGGACTAAAACAAAGCTTCACATCTTTGGAGCTTGGGAGCCTTAATGTCGTAATTGTTGCCTAACAATCCCATGGCACTATGGAGTTTGATCTACATGACTCCTCCATGGAATTTATTGAATTTTAGAGCGGTTCCAGCCACTCCATATATTATTTAGGAATCCAATAAAATATAAATTCTTGAAGGAACGAAATCTTTTCGATTTAAATTAAACCCGTGGAAACATTGCAATTACCCACATATTAACGCCCAGTCCACACAAACACACACACACACATGTATATACATATAAAATGTATAGATTAGCATGTATAAATATCCAATTTGTATTTTAAATAAACAAGCATCTACATATTTCCTTTTTTAGTTGTTTAAAGTATCCTTCGATAGGATCGCGTCATGTAGTGATATAGCGTACCAGTACAAAAAAAGTAATCTCAAAATATACTTTAGAAGGATCATGTTCTTCTTATTGTAGAATTCTGCGAAATCTTAATTAATTAAGGTATTAATTTAGAATGTAATGATAAAAATGTATATTTCATTGAAAATTTTCAAATAGTTTTCAAATATATATTTATTCTTGGCACAATTATTTGATTCAAAGTAGCGTTGCGTTGATTTGAGAAACGCTTTGTAATATGCATTATTTTAAATCTAATATACAATTCTTAATAATATATTAGATATTAAATAATAACACACTCATATCACTATACATTTTTACAATTTCATATCGTTTCTATGTCTATTTAAGTATATTAAGTATATTTTAAAGTTTTTTAAATGGCCTGTAAGAAATTATGCAATTAATTTCTTTGTCAATATGTTTTTAAGCTGCAATTTTTATAGCACATTTAACTTTACATTTATTACAAATTTTGTATTTGTTCGAATTTGTCTAAAGCTGGTTTTATGAATAATGTGTGCCTAAACAACTTTTATTTTCAAATCGTTTCCCATTGCTATTGGTTTTTTAATTATATTCAAAATAAGGGATAAAATAGCCGTAAAATCTTTTATATATATATATATATATATATATATATATATATATACAAATTCGTAAATGATTTGCTGTATATTCTACAAAAAGTTTTTGGAAAAGAAAAACTAAACTTCAAAAATTTAAATTTAATATTAATAATGATTCTGAAGTTTTTTCTAAAATTTGAATTGTTTAACCTTTAAAAAAGTAATTGACCATTTAATAAATAGGTCTCAGCGTTAAGTACCACCATCTTCGTATAGGTATATCAGCAAGTTTATCCAAATATTCAAGAAACTGTCTTACATAATAAATATCTTATAAAAGTACATTAAAGTAACTTAACATTAAAATCCAAGTAGCGTGTTTACCTATATTTTAAACTTTTTTTTAAAAATTATTTAAGAGATAAATAATTTGTAGCATATATAATGATTTCGCTATTGAATTTCCTTTCCTAAAGGGAAATATTGAGGTTTTAAACAAGTTTTTTTATTGTCAGACTAACTTAAATTTCCGTAGATGTGGTAAATTGATACAATATCCTAGAAAATAAATTAGTCTATGATCTAGAATGTAAATTATTTTATATAAAAGTTATTGAAAACAATTATTGTTGCATATTTCACTATTTGCCATTTTTATAAATTAAAGAGAGGACCACAATATTTTAAAATTGTATCATATTCTTCTAATTAACGCATTTAAGACTTAATTTTATGAAACTCATCCATAATGTTTTTAATGTCGTTTAAAAGTAATTATTCTTTAGTTTCTCAAATGTTAAATATGGCATCATATGAGAGAGAAAAAAAAATATTTCCAATTTAAATAATATGTTTAAAGTATAAGAGTACTTTTCCAAGTGGTGAACAATTTAATAAAGCTTGCAAGCTTTGCTTTTTTCAGAGTTTAATATTTTTTTAGACTGCGACAATAACCACGGTTTGATATATTTTTTAATGCTTTCATTATATGAACGCAGTGCGATTGTTATTAATTTTATGCAGCATGCATGCTTTTATAAGAGAAAATGAAAATTCCAGATATATTAAAATGCGCCAGAATTAGATTATTTTCATTTTTTTTAAGTAGTTACTATCGAATTTTATAACAAAAAAATAGTATAAAATAATTTAAATGTGAATGAATAGAAAGGACATATATTATTTACAAAAGATATATTCTGTTATATTGTTGGGTGTATAAAATAGAAAAATCGTATATCTATGTAACAAAAATTAAAGGTTTTAAATGAAAAATTTCAATTACAGTACTTATATTATTTTGTTTAAATTGAGTCTTTTTTTAATAACATTTTAACCATGTCATTGTGTAGTAAGACCTGTACTAGCTAGTTTTTACCGCTTTTAAATATTTCAGGTTTAACGATGAGTTATGTGCAATCCACATTTTTACATATTCTTTTGAGAGGCCTCAATTGCTTTGGCTCCTATTTCTTTTTTTTCATTTTGATAAAAGTTTTTTTCTTTGTTTCTTGTTTGGCCGTATCAATTTTCTGTTCCTGCTATTTTTTCTTTTGCAATTATTGTTCTGTTTGTTATTGCAATTTTTCTTTATAGTTTTCTAATATAATACACTAACTGTCATTATAATTAACATAGATTTTATCTTATATATGTATTTTGCAATATTAAAAAAAAAAAAAAAAAAAAAAATTAAACGATAGCACTTAGCACTTAGAAAAATAGTGTTTCAAGTTCCTTTTTTTTTTTTTTTTTTTTGTAAGAGGTCTTTGTTGATTTTGTAAAGTTACCAATACACGTGAAAAAAACTTGTAGTTGATTGTCTAGTCTGTCAATTTAATAGCATGGGTATTATGCGACATATTAATGAACACAGCCTGTAATTTTTAAATAAAAATTCTTTACGGAGCTCTTAATTACTTGTTCTGTCCAATTTTACGGATTTTGATTATCACAAATAGACAAATATCAATGTTCAAATTTCACTGCTGTGGACCTTGCCAGTTCTGTCTGACAAGGAAACATTCTAAATGTATTGCCTTCAAAGAATATGAAATATATATATATGTGATTCTACTCTTCATAAAACACCAGAAAGTGAAAAATATATCTGCTGAAATGAATTACAGCGACCACAAAAATTATCAAAATTAAGCATATTTGGCGATTTAGAGCCGTTAGGCGTTCAGTTCGCTGTTAACGAGATTACCGTCTACGACAAAACCGTGTTTTGTTTCTCAGCCAAGTACTCAAAATAAATCGCCTAACTTTGTGAAATCTCCAAATTTGCTTAATTTTGATATTTTTTGTGGTCGCTGTAATTTATTTCAGCCGATATTTTTTTTTTCACATCCTGCTGTTCTTTCACATCCTTTGAAACATTATAAAAATGAGTAACCATACTTAAACTTCTGTTGTTTCATCAAAGTCTTTTCGAGGGGAAACCCCTCTGAAAGGAGACAGTTCGAAGAACGGAGCAAGTCACGCAAGTCAGCCACTGACGATGAGGGGGAGGGGTCGAAAGGAATTTGGTGAAACAACACACGTTTAAATAATTTTACTTATTTTTATAAAATTCTCTATATATTACTTGTTTTTAATTTAAATTTTAGAACTAAAAATATATAGCTATTTATTTATTTATTTATTTATTTGCTATTAAACCTCTTTTTTCACTCTCTGGGTAAGTACGTTTTACGTCGCACTATTGATACACTATAGACTGGGCTATTTATCGATTTCAGATACCTTTAATCCACTTTGGAGGAATTCACTCTTCATCTTTTCAACTAATTACGATTGCAATAAACACACTATAAAATGATAATATTTCATATTAATATTTCCTGTATTGTCGTGAACGATCATTAAAACAGTTAAACATCAATTTACTTAAATGTAAAAAAAAAAAAAAAAAAAAAAAAAAAAACTGTTAAGGACTATCCTTACATATTTATCTTAATATACCACACAATATTAAATGATCCTGCAGGGGAAAAATCATTTTGCACAGAAAATGAAAATTGTTGATTTCAACTCAGTGTGTTAGTTGGAAAACTTTTATATATCATTATTATTATTATTATTATTATTATTAAAAGTTAATTAGTTGCAGTTGAAAGAAGGTAAGTATAATAGAAAATGGGCAAAATGTGTCCAACGTCGAATTATGAAGAACGGTGTTTTATTTACGTCATTTCTCCCTAAAGTTATGTTAAAAAAATGGCAAAGGGCGTGTCTTGTAGTTCAGAAAAGGAAATTAAAACGATGACAGTTCCAGAGTTGCCAAATTCCTTAATTTATCGCGGAGTCATTTTAGCAATGTCTATATTTTACAACACTTAATTTATAAAATGATATTCCATGACACATAAATATAATAAATAAATAAATAAATAAGTGTTCCAATTAGAAATTAGTATAAAAAAATAGGCGGGGATAAAAATGCTTCGGAATAAATTAAGGAACTTGGCAAATCTAATGTTAATTAAAAAGTTTTTGAAGATATTCTGTAAAATTTTAAATAGAAGCTAACGTGTTCAATAAAATTCATTTTATTGTTTTTTTTTGGACTATTCTTTGTTTCTATCAAGAAACACAATAAATGCTGTAAATAATTTACTTTTTTTTTTACATAACTAAACATAACTTTTGACTGGACTGTTATCGAAAAGAAAATAATATGTAAATAATACATATAAAAATTCGCATTTGAATTAAATAATAATAATAATAAATATTAATATAAAAGAGTATCATATATTTGGAAAAAATAATCTTTGAAAATGTTTAAATATATTAAAATATTTTTTATGATTTTCGACATATTCACTGCTTGAGAAAGTTTTGGAACTAAAATAATCACTGTTATGTTTTATTCACTTTCGATATTACTTTTACGCTCTGAAGTAAAAATTATAACGTGATATATCAAATTGAAATATATATAGAATGAACCATAAACCCTAATGTCAGGAATTTATCAAATGAATTGATTTTTAATTAAACTCTTGGGAAATCATTATTGTAATAATAGTAAATACATTTATAATAATCAGTTGTAAAAATAAGAACATTGCATGTAAAAATATTTATATATTTACTTTCCAATTCCCATTTTAGTCTTATTTTCAATTTATTTGTTTTATTAAGTGTTTATTTTATTTTACTTTATTTTTTAATTGTGTTTGAGAAAAGAAATCTTAGTGTTTAATAGAGATTTAAATTTTTAATATTTTATTCATAGATTTACGTATTACAAGCATTACTTATAAATGTTTTAAATGTGAAAGTTTGCTTTTGGATTTATAGTGCCATTCTATGATCATTGTTTGAACTAAAATATTCTTTAAACCAGGACAAACGATTTAAAGTAAGTTATAAACAATTACGGAAATCCATTACGAATATCTTTTTAGGCACAGTAATTGTCTTTACATCGAGTTCTGACTGTATATTTGCAGAGTTGCTGTAGCCTTGACGGTATGTTCAATTTTTCATAAATATTTCTTTTAAATGATTTTTTTTATAAGAGGTTTATACGATTTAATAAAATAGAGAAATGTACTACAAAAACAGTGGGGTAAAATTGTAATAATATTGACATATTTTTTTGCAAATATGTATCCACAAAATTTATCGTAAGTCACGAATTATTTTAATTTAGCATATCCCAAATGTTTATTTGGGACCACCGCACTTTAGAATGTAGAAAAAGAGGGGGGGGGGGGAAACTGCGGGCTGGGGCATTGGTCCTATCGTCCAGGACTAATACGTCTCGCCTAGTATACCAGTATCATATACAATACATATAGGAGATTTTTTATTTATTTTATTATTATTATTTTTTTTTTATTAAACAAGTAAAATATTATTGCATACAAATCTGAACGTAAATGATTGGAGAGTTGGTCTTCCATATCATAACAAATCATCTACAGACCAAAGATTTCTGGGACGAGGAGGCAAATGAAAAATCAAGAATTTAGAATGCTGAAAGGTTTTACGATACACTGGCAATTTTAAGTTCTTTGTTTCAAGATAAAGAAATCTCTTAATCTTCTCGATTAAAGACTTAATACTTTAATGTCCTCCACACATATTCTTATATCCATTTTTCTAGTAAATTTTCTAATAGAAACCCACCTGTAAATTGCAAATGCATGCCCAAGATGTCTTCAGTTTTAACCTACAGTGGTCATGGTCACGTATGAATGGTTTTGTGGTGTCACACCATAAACTTCAGTGACTCTAATTTTTAAAATTTAGTTTAATGATTTTCTTTCTGTAAAAAAAGACATTTTTAAAACTTTTTATTTCTTAGATATATGCTTCACTTGACTTAAACTTTTATTTACTTTTTCTGTTTCTACGAAAACAAAAACATTATTATTATTCTCATTTATTACTTTCATCCAATGAAATGTACTGGAAAACTTTACTTATCCACCCCTTCTTTAAATTATTTTTACTACGCGTATACTTACATATTCGCATTTTCTTTTAAATGATAAATATATTTTTTGAATGCATGTAAATATGTATATACAGTTTTAAAAAACGGTGTATCTTAATCTGTAAAAGAAAATGTTATCACTATTTACAAAACCTATTGGGATGGAAAACAGTGTTACTTTCATTATTAAATGCGTTTTCAAACTTACAATATAGATATTTTATTTTTATATTGCCCTAAAAAATGTCAGCGGAATTTTCAGTTATATTTTTTGAATGTTCATTGAACTAGAAAGTCATGAAGAGCATTTTTATAACTTTTTACTTGTTTTAGTCGAGTTTTTCGATTTCCTGTCACATTGGATAAGTATATGAGATCACGTTTTTTTCTACACATTTATATTACTTTTATTATTACTCTATATTTTTCTTTAAAAAAGGAAGAATAAAACGTACAGTCAAAATGATTTTTGGTGATATTTAAACAAAAACAAATCTGTGAATAAAAAATGTTACATTTCTCAACAGAAAAACAAAATATATTTAACATTTATCTTTTTAGTTAAACCAAACTTTTGTGACCACTATGACATATTAACATATTTTACCATACAATCAAATGCAGTACATTTCTTTCTTTCTTTATTATTATTATTATTATTATTATTATTATTGATTTCATATGACGAACGCAGACATTTTTTTTTCTGATAGAAGTGAAATGAGAAATTTCAAATGAAATATGTCACAAGATTTCAAATGAAAGGAAATTGCGTTTGATATTTAAAACATCTGAGAAAATGATTTATTTTCATAAAATTAGACGTTATTGAACTTTAACGAATTTGAGCCCTTAGAGCATAATTATAAAGAATTTTTCCTTGTATCCCTGTAAAAAAAAAGGGAAAAAAAACTATATATGCTGGATTCACTAAAATCAGTGTGGTTTGACCAACGGTGTCCTATAACATATATATAAATTTTCAGCTCAATCAAACAAGACGTTTAGACGCTATCGAAATTTAAAGAATTTGTGTCAGTAGACCATAATGATAAATCAATTTTCGTTTGTGTTCTTTAAAAATCTATCTAACCGAAATTTATACAGCTTGTGCAACGGTGATCTTTAATATGTATATGTAAATTTTCTACTCAATCGGATAATGTGTTTGGATGCTATCACATATTAAATAATTTGTTTCTATAAGCCACAATGATAAAGAATATTTCCTTGTGTCCCTGTAAAAAAAATATATAGATGCTATACTCTCCAAAATGCATACAGTACGTGCGATTGTGATCTATAAGTTGTATATAAATTTTCAGCTCAATCCTATATGGCGCTTAGACGTTATCGTATTTTAAAGAATTTGAGCCTATAGGGCATAATGATAATGATTTTTTCGTTGTGACCTTGTTAAAAAAAAAAAAAAAAAAAAAAAAAAAAAAAAAAAAAAAAAGCTAGATTTACCAATATTTATGCAGTTCCTACAAAGGCGACCTATGTGTATGAATTTTCACCTCAATAGATTAAGGTGTTTAGACGCTATCGTAATTTAAATGATTTGGGTCCATAAACCATAGTTAAAAAAATATATATTATTGATCCCCTATAAAAAAAACTATCAGTGCTGTTTCATAAAAATCAGTACAATTTGTGCGATGCTGACTTATAATATACATATACATTTTCAGCTTAATCAAAAAAAGGCATTTAGATGATATCGTACGCGAAATTTATTTTATCCAAAGACCATAATGATAAAGAATTTTTGTTTGTGCCCCTGTAAAAAAAAACAATAAGTGCTAGATTCACCAGAATTGAAAAGTAACGTGCTATTATGCGTTGTAACATACATACCAACTTTCATCTCATTCGAAAAAGCGTTTAGATGTTATAATGTTATTGCACTTATATACGCACCTATACACACACATACATACACACGTACAACCCCATAAAAATAGTAAAAATTAACTCAGGGAAACCTAAAACATCTTGAAACACCAAAATCTCAAAATATGTTTTTTGACATATTTACAACAATTTCCTTACATTTTTTTTTTTTTTTTTTTTTTTTTTACGGTTTTCACGATAAAAAATAATTAAAAATAGATGCTACATCATTATTAGGACGGAAGAATATTAGTTTCATTCTGGCCAAATTTGCGTAAAACCAAAATAAATTAGAAATATCAGTTCTATCGTTACAAATTTGGCACCAAATGAAAGGTGAAAATTTTCTGAATTCAGCGGTGCAAACAGTGTTTCGACACGATAATTAGTTTTTTTTTAAATAAAATAATGTATATAATTTAGGTGACAACACTACATTATAACTCATTTCAGTCATTATAAAAAGTACGTGGCTCGTTACATATTTGGTACCAAGTAAAAGGGGCGATTTTGCTAAATCTATGGGTGCAAACAGATTTTCGTCACGACAAGTAGATTTTTTAAAATTAAATAAAGCATGAAATTTAGGTGACAACACTTCATTTTAATTTATTTTACAGGGCACGTGGCCCAGTTTTACTGTCAAAAATGGGATAAAAAATAAATTAAAATTAAAAATTAAAAAGAAATTAAAAAGAAAACTAGTAGGTTGTGGCCACCACAAGACTTTCTTCTATATTTTCCTATACATATTCAATCAGTAACAATATTTAAAAAAAAAAAAAAAAAAAAAAAATTACGAATTTTTTTCTAATATTTTTTATTTTTTTATTTATTTATTTTTTTTTGTTGTTGTTGTTAAAAGTAAAAAAAAAAATCGATAACTTTGTTTTAAATTATCACAGATTTATAGTTCAACCATTCGTTTTAAAGGCATTGACGAGATCTTTCGAATGATACCCATCTTCAAAATTTACCGGAAGCGATGCCCCCAATGCACATTTTTTTTTCCTAGTTACGTACTAGTATTATCAATAATTCATAATCATTTTACAATCACAAGTGTAAAATAACTCTTATTACGCACATTTATACGAATTTTTGTCCTATACTGCCATGTTAAAAATTTAGATAAAATGTTATCACAGCGCCACCTGTTAAGCTATTGATCCCCAAATATAATCAGCACCAGTTTATGTCGGGGACCAACTAAATACCAAGTTTGGTAAAATTTCGTTTAAAAAAAAGAAAAAAAAATCCGAGTTTTTTTTTTTTGTTAAAAGTAAAAAAAATCGATAACTTTGTTTTAAATTATCACAGATTTATGGTTCAACCATTCGTTTTAAAGGTATTGACGAGACCTTTCGAAAGATACCCATCTTGAAACTTTGCCCCCCCGGGTGGATACTTCCCCCCCGGTGGGGGGGGGAACCGATGCCCCCACATGCACAAAAAGTTTTTCCCAGTTAACTATTACTATTATCAACGAGACCTTTTGAAATATACCCATCTTGAAAATTTACTTTCCCGGGGGGGGGGGGTTACTTCCCCCCAAGGGGGTGAACCGATGCCTCCTCCATGCACAATTTTTTTTTCCTAGTTAACTACTACTATTATCAATAATTCATATTAATTTTACAATCACAAGTTTAAAATAACTCTCATTATGCCCATTTATACGGAATTTTGTCCTATGCAGCCATGTTAAAAATTTGCATAAAATGCGATTACAGAGCCACCTGTTGAGCTATTGATCCCCAAATCTAATCAGCACCAGTTCATGTCAGGGTGCAACTAAATACCAAGTTTGGTTAAATTTCATTCATTGGTTCGTGAGATACAGCGTCCACAAAAAAATGATACAGACAGACAGACACACAGACAGACAGACATTTTCTAAAAACTATCAATTCATGTTGAGGACATCCCAAAACGTGTAGATCCGTCAAAAAACGGAGGTCAAAAATTTTCGCGAATCCAATACTTTCTCTATATTACATATAGAAGAAAGTAAAAATAATACAGGTTGAAATGAATAGTCCTCCGTACCAAATTATATATCTCTTTGATATAATTTTTCCATTTTATATTTATAAAATTAGTTGTGCTAGTAGTGTACTTTTATTATTTGGGAATAAATTAGTTTATATAGAAAGTAATTGCAAGTCTCATCTTCCGATACATGAAATAAGCAGAGAGATTTGGATCTATATTTCCAATTTCGTGCTTAGCTACCGATTTTGCAATTAGTAGCACGTAATACGATGCATATCTCAAAGGATTAGATCTGAATTTAAACATATTAAATTATTCTGGAAATGATAACTATTATTTGATTGCTTTCAATATATTTCATGAAAATATATTCAAAATGCCTTAATTTTAAATGTTAACATCCTTTACAAACTAATTCAAAATTTATTTACCTAATTATTTTATTTGCAATGCATAAATTTTATTTATTTATATATTTATTTATACTTTAAATTATATGAATAATGTAAGACTATTTTATATATTTTTCTTTCAAAGAAAAGTTTTAAATTAATTTTAAGACACCTACACATGTTAAAAAAGGTGTTTATAAAATATAATAATGTGAATGTATAATGTGATTGCTGTGCCATCACGAGATGGCGGATGTGACGTTGGAGTCACGTGGATTCAACAAAGTCCACTATAGTATTTTAGAGGAGGAAGGAGGAATGGGAAAAGAGCTGAAGGGCAAAGTGCTTTGAACTAGGATTACTTTATTTGGCTGGGTAGCGCCTTTTGTAGCAAAATGGAAGAATACATTCATGTAAATATGTTGATGCATAGAGGAATTATTTCAAATTCTAGTTAGAAGAAATACAAACAGGAATTTTAAGTAATGTTACGATAACATTTGCACTAAATACTTATTTATTTATTTTTATTTTTTAATGTTGTTATTAAAAAAAGAAATGACATTTAGAAAAGGAAAAAAAAAATATTTTAAGGAATGTACCTAAATATTCTTTCATAATTTTACGATAGACAGATTAATTTAAAATGAATTGTAATACTTAAATGCTAAATGTAATCGTTCTTTGGAGGTCCCCCCCCCCACCCAGATAGAAAATGTGAATATTTTTGTTCGTAATATAAATATATAAATAAATAAAAATAGAAAAAAATTAACTCTTTCCGTAAATGATCTATTTCATCGTGAAAATGTTAATAAATACTGTTTGTAAAATTATTACACGAATAACTAAATTAGAGTTTAAAGTCAAACTGAAATTAATAACAGAAAAATTACATTAGGTATCAAAATTAATTTTAAATGTAAAAAAAAAAAAAAAAAAAAAAAAAAAAAAAGTTAACAATTTCTGTTTGTTAAACATTTATATGGTAAATTAAATTTCAATTCATAAATTCACTGATAGATTTTATATTCTTAATTATTGACAATTCTTTCAATTTTTGAAACAAATCTTATTTCTTGAAAATTTACAGCTTTAAATTCATCACGAACAGTCTTGAAATGTATACTATGCTTCAGTTTAAATTTTTTAGTCAGCCAAATTATGTTTTAAAATCGTCTATTTCAAGTTTTTTTAGTATTTTTCTAGTTTCACATGAAGTGCAGCACTTACAATATGATTATTGATATGACTTACACAGATATTTCGTTATTTGTATTTTTATCGTCCTTGGACTTTGTGAATTCTAATATAGAGAGATGGGGTTTTTCTTCCTTTTCAAAAAATATGCATATATTGTTAAAAATTTTCAGAAAGAAACGTTATTCCTTAAGGAAAATCTATTTGGCTTCGTTCTTTCCCCTCCCCCTCAAAAAAAAAAAAAAAAAAAAAAAAAAAGTTTTATGCTAAATAAAATTAACAATAATAATAAACAAGAGAAAACCACTGGAAGGGAAGAGTTACCGTAATTTTCGCCAAAGACAGCAGCGCGCACAGAAATTGTTTCAACCCTAAACTACTTGCTCACTCCGCAATCCCAACCTTTAAGAAAATGAACTGTTCCACCGAGCGGGATTTCCAGCCGCCTTCTCGTGGCGGTAGTATAATATCACTATCTATTTTAAATATTCAGAAACCGATATGTAAAATATAATAGGGAATTTCTGGCATTGTTTTATTTTAAATTTGTATTACGTTTGTTATCTTTTAACAAAAAATAATCTTTATTTTTATCCTGGCGTTTATTTTAACCTTATTGCCATAATAATTTCTGAAAAGCAAGAAAACTTCATTATGTCTATAAAAACTTTTTTCGTAAAATTCAACTGTTTTACAGATTAGTTTATACTTATGAAACTTTAGAGTTCGACGCACATGTTTCTTTAATCATTTGTAAAGTGTTTATCATGAAAAGTTTACGCTTAAGAAAAAAATAAAGGACATTACACTCTAATATTAAATTTTCTCGTTTATATATATAAAAATAAATTTGTACTTTTACTTTCCACTGCAGGATGGAGGTCATTCCTTGGTGGTTTCAATATTCTATCAATGTTTTCTGCAATTTTTCTCCATTCTCCTCCACCAAACTTAATAACATAATCTTACCAACCCTGTGCGGCTCAATTTTAAATTCTTAACAAATGACATGAGAAACTTTAGATTGCTCCCTAATCCATGTGTTTCTTTTACTGTTACTTTGGATGATTACTAAAATGTATTTCATTGTGCTTCTCTGTGTTGTTTAACGCTTTTGTGTAGTTTACACGTTAATGTCCAAGTTTCTGAAGAATGAGTTAATATAGGAATAATACATTGATCAAATTATTTTCTTTTCAAACAAAATATTAGGTGGCTTTTGAAATATGGCATGTTAGCTACAAATTTACTTCAACTTTGAAGTTAGCTGAACAGTTTTTTTTTTTTTTTTTTTTTTTGGTGGTGGTGGGGGGAGGGGGAATAAAGCGTTCCACGAGTACGAAGATTAATCATGATATTGAGGCAGGGCCACCCTGTTAACAAAATGCAACTTTGTTGGCAGAAATTCTCTGTAATTTGAGAAAAAAAATCGTAAATTACGGGAAAATTACGTTGACAAAACGTTTTTTTTTTTTTTTTTCTGTAATTACCGAGAATTTCTGGCAGCAAAGTTGCATCTTTTTAACAGTGCACGTGCAAGTCCAGTCATTGTGAAATGCCTCCACCAGTTCGAAGACCGAATGATAAACTTCCCCGATGCAGAAGGAGAAGGAATCTCAAGTATGGAGAACAATCTTTCAGCTAGTAGAGAATATTATTAGGAGCAAACACAGATTCAGACTTTGCACAACAGTTGGGAATACTCGTTGCTCTTCTTAATTTTACCGTCTGTCACACACTGGATTATCATGAATAATTTTCACGGCCGTTTCCTTATACTATAAGTTCTGAACTTCATAGATCAAAGTTTGCACCGTAACTAGAATTCTTTGAAATTTCGTCTGCGAAATTAAACAATTCCCAAGCTTCTCAGCGTTCTTAAAAATTTACTTTTGATTTATTGTAATGCTACCACTATCATAAAAAAAAAAATGATTTTTTTTATGATTAGTATTATTTATTTTTTTTAAAGGATTTAATTTTGAAAAGTACAAAAAAAAAAAAAAAAAAAAAAAAAAAAAAAAATGTTTTGAAGTATTGGTGGCAAAAAATAAGATGATTCCTAAAATTTTAGGAACGCAGAGATGCTTTAATTTCTTAAACCACATAATAACGTTTAGTCAGACATTTGTGTATCACATTGAACCAAAAAACAAAACAAGCACCATGTTAATTGAGAATAAAATCAAGCGTTTTCCCATCAGCGTATACAATTAAGGTTGCTATTTATTATCAATTACAAACAAGTTGTGAACAACCAATTTATAATTAAGTGTGCATCTATTAATGGTCAGCGGGTCTAAGCAACACTAAAATTTTGGAGCAAAGCTGTGAAAAACAGAAGGAATGGACCAACAATGCGGTAAGGAGCTAATAATATACAGAAGATTTAAAAAGTCTCCATATATTTAAAAAAAATATGTTTTATATCCAATTTCTATGCAGGTGTGCTAAAAAAAAGCTGTTAACAGAGGAAAGAATCGCCATTGTTTGTACACGTAAACGTGGATTAACGTATCAAGAGATGAAAGAGGATTTTAACCGCAAATTCAGAAAACAAGCTGATATCAGAGCAACTATTAAAGCCTTGGTAAACAAATTCAAGCGAACTCGAAGTGATAAAGATGAAGACCGTTCTTGGAGACCTTCTAAAATACCACAAGTTGTATAAAGCATGCAAGTAAAGATTACACGTAGCTCCCAGGCATCCAGGATCACCAAAAATAACTCCTCTAGACTTTTCGCATGGGGATTTGTCTCATTCAATGTGTACCGAGAGAAGATACGCCGCATTGAACAATTGAAACAGCGAATTATGGCTACAGCAACTGAAATTACACCAGGAACCTTACAGAAGTTATTTTGGAGAAATTTGGAACGGTGGCAATTGTGCCTAGACACTGAGGGTGGATACATTGGAATGTATTTAGTGTTCTATTATGTTTCATTTTCATGTAAATAACGTACATTTCAGAAAAAGCACATTTAAGCAAAAACGTATAGATTATCATAAAAATAACATTTTTTGCTTAAAATAGACTAAATAATTTTTTAGGGCATAGTTTGCAAAGTTTTCAAATAGAATGAATATATTTTAAAAAGATTTCTATTAATTTCCAAGATTCACATATACAAGCTGTTATCATATTCAATGTCAGATGCTACATGTTACCTGTAAGAGAATTGTGTAGTATTAATTTTTGTTGGAGACAGTCACAGATGTTCTATGTGTGACCCCTTAGTCACACGACACACATCGAGCCGGTAATCAATTTCCGCCCAAACTCGTGCACTGTAAACGCAAACTTCTTAAATTCAGTTTAAAAAATTTCTTAAACTGATGGTCATTTTTTAAGAGAATAAAATATGTCTCACCTTTTAAGACAACTTTCTGCATCCGAAATTAAAATATTGCAAATGTCTCAAAACACAGCCATCTTTTTTAGGCTTAAATACACCATTATGTTGGGATTTTGAAAACTACCATTTTTAATGCTTTTTAATAAATAAATAAGTAAAGAAAGGTAGCGTGTGATTCTGTTTTTCTCTTAAAAATATATTTTAGATGTTTCTAGAGCATTAATAAAATATAATAATAATAATAATAATAACCCTCACTTCCACCCCCTGGCGTTGAACTCACCATCATCCATACCGCAGACGAGCGCTTCTGCTGATTACACCACGGCGTTACACCGATTTCTGCGGTAATACATACACTGTAATATTCGCGAAATGAATTGTACGGTTATAATATAATTAGTATTTTTTCTCTTAAGACTCTCGAGATTAAATCTAAAACTCAATATGTACTAATTCTATTAAAGTTTATGAGTAAAATTTTAAATTTTATAAAGTATAAACAATTATAATATACCTGAGCCTATGGTGTTTCGAAAACGATTCATTTCTATAAACTGTTATTTAAAGAAAAACATTTACAAATGGACATGAAAACCGGAAAAAAATTCTGTTTTACATCTAGGTGCAGGTAAAAATATTAAAGCAAATAGTTAAAACGAAAGAGATTAAAATAATAATAATAAGTATATAAATATATTCAAAAATTGTGTAATATTAGTTAGAAATGCGCTTTCATACCTACAAATTATTCTTAAGCTACAAGTTTTTCTTCTCTACAACTTCATCTTAATGTTGTTGTTTTTTTTTTTTTTACTTAATTAAATGAGCGAGCTTTAAATAAAAAGTAACATTTTTATTTATTTATTAACCAAATACGATTTTTTATTAAGTATTTCAAACATACTTCACCCAAATAAGATAACGTCATTTACCATTTATGCATATTTGTTATGTTAAGTCTTAATTTTTTCTAATAAGTTTATTTAAATTTCACAAATAAACGTTTTAAAATAACGCTATTTTTGGGTTTTATTTCATTATTTGAATCATTATTTGTACACAAATGTTGATAGCATATCAAATTAAAAAGAAGTATTTAGAATAAATATTTTCATGGGATATTTATTTAAATTTGAAATATTTAAATTATTTTACTTAATGGAATTGAATAAGTCTCAAACGCAAAATAAGAGTGACTAGCCTTTCTCACTTAATATGACTTTCAGAAAAACCTCTTAAATAAAAATACTTACTGAAAAAATTCATAGAAGAAATTTTCATTGTATTCAACATTGTATCTTGTAATGACCAAAACGAGACGACGAAGATGATTTTTATTTATATTGACAGATGGCGCCACTACTAAAATCACTGCAGAAATGCGAAATGATTTATTTTAACGCAGTGGTTAGAGAACCGGCAGCTGGGTCTCTATTATATTCACGGCAATTCTGATGCTAGTGCAATATGACTGCCGGGTGTTTAATTATTCATCTACCGGTAAACTGAATGACTATCATCAACACATGCTTTTGATAATTCATATTGACTCATTAATTCGCTATTATATGTAATGACCATGTTTTATATTTCAATTTTTCTCGTTAAATATTTGTTTCAGTATTCAGTTTTATTTTAAATAAGTTTAAAAAAAGAAGCAAAATAAATCTCTGAAATTGCTACAGATATTTCTGAGATCTTACATTACTCCACAATTCCAATTAAAAATAAAAATTTATGAAAAATGATAAGGTACACGATTGAAATATGCATGTATAAAATGCCCGTGGGGGGGGGGGGAGATTTTACATTACACAAAAGCAATTATATTTCTAACGATATATTTGGATTTTAAAAGCTAAATTTATTTTTAAAGAGTTTAGATTAATTTGTATAGTAAAATAAATTTATTTTTTTTTTACTTTGCATGGTTTCACGCAAGATTACTCTAATATATTATTATATTCTTATTTTTAGATATAAAATATTTTTATTTATTTATTTATTTATTTATTTATTTATTTATCACTATAGTAATTTAATTTCTCCAAAGATCATTCTACTTTATTAATATATTTGGATTTTTAATAATTAAATGTATATTTCAGATCTTCAATGTAATAAATATAATACAAGAAAATTAGTTTTAAAACTTTGCATGCTTTCTCCAAAGATATTTCCAATACATAATATTTAGATTATTAAAAACAAATATATTTTTAAAAAAATTAGTTTAATCAGTGTAGTACAAAAAAAAAAAAAAAAAAAAAATATTTTTAACTTTGTATTATTTCTTGAAAGATTATTTTAATATATTATTATATTTTTATTTTTACTAACTTAATATATTTTTAGAAATTTATTTTAATTAGTACAGTAATAAATAAATAAATAATTTTTCAACTTTGCATGGATTCCTCATAATATATATATATATATATATATATATATATATATATATATATATATATATATGTATATATATATATATGGATTTTTTAGAAACTAAATATACTTTTTTAAACTTTAATTTAATCAATATATTACAAAAAAAATTATTTTTAATCTTTACAGCATTTCTCGGGATATTATTCTAATATTTTATTATGTTTTGATTTTTAAAACCTAAATATAAAATTATAATAATAATAATAATAATAATAATAATAATCAGTATAGTAAAAAAAAGATTCTTTTTTTTTTTTTTTTTTTTTTTTACTTTGCATTATCTTTCAGATGATTATTCTATATATTATATTTGAATTTTTTAAAACTAAATGTATTAAAAAAAAAAAAAAATGATAATAATAATTCAATAAGTTAGTACAAGAATTTTAATTTTTCAACTTTGCATGGTTTCTCCAAAGTACTTTTTATTATTATATTAGGACTTTTAAAAAACTAAATTATTTATAAAAAAAAATCTAAATTTTAATTTTATCTTTATAGTATGAGGAATTTCATTTTTCAAATTTGTATGTTTTCTCCAAAGATTAAGTTTTAGAAAATCTTTGATTTCAAATCATTTCGAAAGATGGCAGAAGCAGCTGGATTGATTACAAAGTTGATTGGTTCAAAAACAGCTAACGTTCATTCACTTTTTAATTGTTAAAATACACATCAGACTTATATGCTTAACTGACACTATTTATTGTTAATTTTATGCATTTATCTGTTAGGAATAAGAGTCATTCATAAAATATTCATTCTCTGTGTCAACTGGCACTTCAGCTACAAATCAAGTATTCCATACCTGGAAGTTCTAATACACAAGCGCAGAAGACTGCCGAATCTATAATAATTACTCGGATGCCGGTTCTCTAACCACGGACTTATCTTAAGGCATTTTAAAGGTCTTATCTTAAGACATATTACTACATTAAGACACTTTATATAAGTGCATTTGCACCACTAGTTTATTAAGACACAAAATTATCTTAAATTAAGATATATACTAAATCTAAGCTTCAGATTACTACATTTACGTGTCTAATGTGTCCTTTTTTTTTTTTTTTTTTTTTTTTTGTGTGTGTGTGTGTGTGTTACTTTAAACTTTAAGACTCCTTTATTTACAGTGTGTATCTGAATAAAGTCTGTAGATAATGGTAGTGATACGCTGTTTCTGTTCCGCTAGATCAATAGGAAGAGGAAGTACCTTATCCTTGACGTACCCCCCACAGGAATAAATCACAAGGTATTAGGTCAGGACTTCTTTGTAGCATTGGGTAAGAGTCATATCGCAGTCAGCGGCTCACACAGTCCATCGGTGAGGAAGATGCTCATAAAGGTAATCTAACCAGTGTGGTAGTACAACATCCATTCAGAGTATGAAGTTATCAATGCTATCCTGCAGCTGTGGCATCAACCAAAGAGTTAGCATATCCAAAAACATGGCGTTCATGACAGTTTGATCGTGAAAAAAGAAGGGTCCGTGTACTTTTTTTTTTTTTTTTTCTGAAAAGTGTATAGAAAACATTTACCTCATGGAATCTGGCACGTCTTGCACTATGATTTGAGATTCTATGTTCCCCAAAAGTGAACATTTTGCTTGTGTACCTTCCCACAGACGTGAAATGTTGCTTCATCGGCGAAAACTAAGTGATCAGCAGAATTATTGTTTTAAAAACGAATAATTCAAAGCGAATGTTTGTCAAAGTCACTCAGATTTTTCATCACCTGTATTTGTAACTCTCCAGACTGTGGACTGAGAGATATGTATTTTACGACTAACCTTCCACGTTGATTTTCCCGGGCATCATTAAATGGCGGTGCACACTCTAGCGTCGACTTCTTGCGATACTGTCGATCGTCCAAGATTTTTATCTTTTCACAAACAGCCCGTAGTTTTAAATTTTGCAAGTCACTGATAGACAGATTTTCTAGTAGGAGCTTCTTTTCCGAATCGTTTTCGAAAATGTCGTTGCAGAAGATTTGTGGATTCTGTTTTGCTAAATTCCTGAACACAAAAAGACTTCATCACTGCAGACGCCACCATTTCGACTGACTAGTCACATGACACATACGCTCTTACCTATGTCACTTCTGTTAGGGGCGAGACACAAACTTTAATAGCACATATACACTTTCCATCGATGGTGCATGTCTTTGATTATTACTGTTTCACACCATCGAGAATGTGTATACTTCTTTATGAATTTTACTGTATACTTATCGTAACTGCACGTAACAGGTTCACTAAATATAGGTTACTTTATTATTAAATGACTCATAATTAAATGTTCAATTATTTTAATTTTATTTTGAAAAAAAAAAAAAAAAAAAAAAAAAAAAAGACTATTATTTTATAGCACATAAATCTTTCTTTCTTTTTTATTTTCTTCTCATCTCAACTATAGTCAATAGATTTTTAAAGCTCTTGTATATTATCACTATTCAACTTTCGTAATAATTATCATTAACTTAACTATTACAAAAGCCGTAACATTAAGTAAAGTAATGGCTTGAAATATCATTTAAGCAAAGAAAGAATAATTTGCTACCGTAATATACGTTCGTATTGTGAAGATTTATCCTCACGTATTTATCTTAATGTACCGCACAAACAGATACGATCCTCGAGGGAGAAAAAATCATTACGTGCTCCAAAATGAAAAATCCTATTTTTATGCCAGTGTGCCTGTGGGAAAAAAAAATTATATGTTTTTGTTATTATTATTTTTTTTCATAAGTTAATCGTGTTTCTTTTAATGTATTTTTTGTAATTCGTAGTCAAATTTCAATCAAAATAAATTACAAATACAATAGACATAACTTTTAAGTTTAAATAATTGATTTATTAATTTAATTAATTTATTTTTATTCCATAGTAGAAAGTAAAATTTTCTAAAGAAAAAAAAAAAAAAAAAACTTTTAAATTAATATATATTCCTATGTGATTCCATTAGTTTTAAATTGTATCGATTTAAAAAAAAAACGGATTACTTGTTTTATATTGTTTATTTTCTTTATTAGATTGTTAATAGATATGTGTTAATGTCATTTATATTATTAATTTAGTTCATAGATTAAAGAGATTAACAACAGCAAAAGAAAAAAAAACTTCTCAAAATGTATTACATATGATGGGGAGGACCTTTTTTTAAACCTTTTTATACATACATACACACACACACACACACACACACACACATATATATATATATATATATATATATATATATATATATATATATATATGTATATATACAGCTTAAACAACTTGTTTTCAAATGGCAACTATTTTACTGAAGTATCAGCCTTTTTTTATTTTTTCATATCTCACACACGCAGATGGATTGATTACCCTTTTCTTTTTCCTGTCAAATCATATCGTACCTAAATTGTCCACACTATACTTCCATGAAACATTTTTTCTTTGTAATAGAAATTACGAATGAACTATATTTCATCATGGGATTAGGATATAATGAGAAGTATTTTATTTCTGATAAAATAAAATTCTTCCATCCTGATTTAAATTATAGTATTGAAATAGTGGTCTACGTGAGCTATAGATTCAAGATTTTGATTCTAAAATAGTCTATTATTTTTGAAAGGTGGAAATATCAATTAAAACACTCACTATTCCTTTTAGATGAACATAAAAAAATTACTTTTAAAACTTGTAATTTTTATGTGCAGAAAATAATTTTATATCTCAATTACAGCTATCGGAATATTTTATTTTATTTTTAATTTTTTATTTTTTTTACTTATTCTTGAAAAAGTCAGTGCTAATATTTCGCCGCTATAAGCCTTACACGTAAAATTACAAGCAAATGATACACCAAAAGAATCTGAAAAAAAAAAAAAAAAAATCTGTATACACATGAAAAATAATAATAAATAAAAACCCTATAATTAAAATGACGAAAAATAATTTTGATAATATATACATATAAAATTTATTAAAAAAAAAAAAATACCGTTTTAAAAAGCTTATTGTTCGTCATTTTAAATATTTATATATTATGTAAAAGATGTTAAACTTTCATTAAACTCTGGCTACTCCAACACGGAGGTGTGCTTGGAAGATTGTCATCGATAGAAGTTGCTCTGTTTTCAGTTACATTAAAAAAATAAATAAATAAATAAAATTTCGTATGTGTGTACACATTGAAAAAAAACATTTAACCAACCACTGTGAAATTATTGTATATATAGACAGAGATAGATAGATAGATAGATAGATAGAAGTAATCATCAATTTAGAATTGAAAAATGTTTACGTTGGAGCATCGCTATGTTTTCCATATGAGTAATTTTCAACGTGACTCATCAGAACTTTTGAAACGAATTATTAAACCATGGATTTGAGATATTCTTTAACAAAATAATCGATATATATATATTTCCTATTTAACAAACATTATAAAAATAATAAAAGAATAAACATTTAAAAATGCATTTTCTAAAATATCTCCTGAAGGGCACAAGTTTGATATTCTTCCGGCATATAGAGGGTCACTTTCAAATTGCCTGCTTTAATTATGGAAAATGATTTTGATAAAAAATGATTTTAGTAAGTAAAATGTAGAAATGCGTGCATGAAAATACAAGCGAAAATGTTCATACTTTTTCAACATACTAGAAATTTTCGGATTGTAGTTTGATTATTATATATATAAGCATACAAACAAATATATCCAAATATTTTGTAATTGAAATTAAAATGCCCCAATGATGTATTTATACTTGTATAAAAATTAGAATTAATAATATATTTTTATTTTAAACTATGTTCATTTTTATGAAAAGAAAAATGTTAAATGAAGTAAATGGACATTTTTTTTCAAAATTTTAATATCATTACTTTTCATTGCTTTCGTAAAGAAAAATACATATAAGGAAATCATATAAAAATTCACTTGCGAATAGAAATCTAGAAAAAAAAAAAAAAAAAAAAAAAAAAGTACCACCAAACTTTCTGCATGCATTACTTTTAATGTTACTTGAGTATATTTTTAATCTCTAATGAATATTGAAATACATATTATCAAAAAAAGTGCTAAAAATTGAAGGCAATTTTGTAAAAAAAGAACATTTCAAACATAATTTTTCTACTGTGAAATTAAACTATATTATTACATGATACATCAAATTACAATTTAATTATAATAAAGCATAATGCCCTGAAGTCAGAAAATTTTTTGGATCGATTCACTTTTAATTACACTCCAGGGATAGCATAAAAGTAACAGAATAAATACTTGAGTTTATTCTTGCGATAATGAAATGATTTTAATTTGAAATATATATGTATTTCTTTACGTTTCTCCAAATTTATATTTTACTTTTTATAGTCGATATTTTAAATAGTGTTAGAATTGTAGTTGGATTAAAGTTTTTAATGTATACATATATATATATATTGAAAACTATATATATATATATATATATATGTAACAAAGCTTTTACATTTTTCTTCAAATCTACATTTAAGAATTTTCATTATTATTTATTTTTTAAATGGAGTTAGACGTGTAAATAAATTATGTTCTGAAACTTCCAAATTTAGGACCGACGCAAGCGCCACACCACCAACTGAACTAGGCTCAGAGAGTCCATACAGTCCACGTTAATGACCCCAAGACGGAAAGTCCAGCCGCAACGATAGCAACCCGAAACATTTCGGAGAGAGCCCCTCAGGAACGGGTCGGGAGATTACTGTGAATCCAAACTAGAGAGATATGTCCCCCTTAATCTTGGAGAGTAATTTACCCATAGGCTGTGAAGACAGGGTACGAAGAGGGTAAGAAGAGGGTACGTGGCGTCGCTGACAGTCAAGTTATGGGTTGAATAACAAAACATTGGTATTTTCACCAATACAGGTTGATTTTCTACTAAAGAGTGGCAAAGATTGATTCACGTAGCGTTTATTTGTAAATATACCCTTTGCTTATGGGGATTTTTTTTTCCTTTACTTACGCTTCATAACATTTGGACATTAAAATTTTCAAATTGCGAAGAATGTCATCACGTTCATGAAAAAAAAAAAAAAAAAAAAAAACGCAAATTCCAATTGACGTATGTGACATGTCTTGTGATATTATACAGTCTATAAAAAAAGTATCCGAACACTAGTAAACATTCCTATATAAAAAAAAGTGGAGTTAATTCTGTTTTGTTAAATAAATCATAGTTGAATCATGCTTTTAGACTGACTAAGAACATGATTCGACAAGGATTTATTTAACAAAACAGTTTTAACTTATTTTATATAGGAAGTTTTGCTAGTATTCAGATACTTTTGTTACCGACTGTACCTACATTCATTGCAAATAAAATATAATAAACTTTTTTTTTTGTTCTTTTAAACAACAGCCACATCAAAAAAAAAAAAAAAAAAAAAAAAAAAAAAAAAAATGTACTGCAGTAATAGCCTCTTTATTTTCTAGCCACGTTCTATTTCTTTGCTTGCATTCGTTATGTGTTGCATAGTACGGAAGTAATTAATATATATATATACCAGGGCACGAAATTTCAACTCAGATTACACTCGCCGAAACAAAAGTTTTACTCGCCACAAAATAGGGTTGTCATTTTTTTTTTTTACGCATTCTGGATTTCCCCCCCCCCCCTAACTATTTGGAAGGCTTTTTACAAATATGCCTAAAATTATGTATATTAAAAGTGTGTCGTATATCATCATGTCCCATAATCATCTATAATTGAAAATCAATATAATGTATTGTATCTGAGATTTGAAAAAGATTAAAATATCTAAGAACATAAATGTAAAGTGTCATTAAAGAAAAAAAAGAAGAAGGAAAAATAAATAACACTTTGTCAATCAATATCCTGTGAAAACCTTTTTATTCTGAAAGATTAAGCTTCCTTATTTACTTAATTTAATTACTTTATTTAAATAAATTACTTTATTTATTATATTATTATTTATTACTTTATTATTATTATATATTATTACTTTATTTATCAGAAAATGTCTTTTTCGTCCGTTTTATTTTTGTAATCAGACGGAATGTCGATGTGTATAACTTGTTCATTGCTGTCATTTTAAAAAGCCATTTTCGAATAACTTTTTCGATGAAATCGTTGCTCACAAATCATTGCAAGCGCAAATCATTTGCGTTGCAGTAAAAAAAAAAAAAAAAAAAAAAAAAAAAAAAAGGAAAATATGAACTGTTTTTGACCATTGTTCAACGAAATAAGCATAGACAGTATCTTTAAAAGGGTTCGAGCCCACGACAATATCGCATAGGCAAACTTTTGCATACTTCAAGATAGTGAGCAACGGGCAAAGAGGCTCTCTTCTCTACTATTCTCAGTCTGCTTGGAAAAATAATACTAATAACAACAAGGGAAATGAAAACTTTTATGTATGCTCTAATTTTTGCTAGTGCTCAGATACTTTTGTTACCGACTGTACCTACATTCAATGCAAATAAAATTTAATAAACTTAATTTCTTGTTCTTTTAAACAACAACCACATAAAAAAAATGTTCTGCAGAAATAGCCTCTTTATTTTCTAGCCACGTTCTATTTCTTTGCTTGCATTCGTTATGTGTTGCATAGTACGGAAGTAAAAAATATATTTAGATATATATATGCCAGGGCCCGAAATTTCACCTCAGATTACACTCGCCGAAACAAAAGTTTTACTTGCCACAAAATAGGGTTGTAATTTTTTTTTTTTTTTTTTTTTTTAACGCATTCTGGATTTTTTTCCCTAACTATTTGGAAGGCTTTTTACAAATATGCCTAAAATTATATATATTAAAATTGTGTCGTATATCATCATGTCCCATAATCATCTATAATTGAAAATCAATATAATGTATTGTATCTGAGATTTGAAAAAGATTAAAATATCTAATAACATAAATGTAAAGAGTCATTAAAGAAAAAAAAAAGAAGAAGGAAAAATAAATAACTCTTTGTCAATCAATATCCTGTGAAAACCTTTTTATTCTGAAAGATTAAGCTTCCTTATTTACATAATTTAATTACTTTATTTAAATAAATTACTTTATTTATTATATTATTATTTATTACTTTATTATTATGTATTATTACTTTATTTATCAGAAAATGTCTTTTTCGCCTGTTTTATTTTTGTAATCAGACGGAATGTCGATGTGTATAACTTGTTCATTGCTGTCATTTTAAAAAGCCATTTTGGAATAACTTTTTCGATAAAATCGTTGCTCACAAATCATTGCAAGCGCAAATCATTGGCGTTTCAGTAAAAAAAAAAAAAAAAACTGGAAAGTATGAACTGTTTTTGACCATTGTTCAACGGAATAAGCATAGGCAGTATCTTTAAAAGGGCTCGAGCTCACGAAAATATCGCATAGGCAAACTTTTGCATGTCTCAAGATAGTGAGCGACGGGCAAAGAGGCTCTCTTCTCTTCTATTCTCACTCTGCTTGGAAAAATAATACTAATAACAACCGGAGAAATGAAAACTTTTATGTATGCTCTAAGCATTTTTCCTTTCCCAGGCTTGGGCGATCTCGGGCCACGCATACACAGAGTCGGTTCTCCGAGAATCTAAAAAGGAGAGGTTAAATAGGAGGTTATAAGATGGCAAGATTTAAATCTATAATTTAAATCCATAATTTAAATTCATAATTTAAATCCATCATTTAAATCCATATTTAAATCTATAAAAAATGTTTTCTGTCACCGTATCGTGTAAGAATTCTATCTATAAATAGACGAAATTTTTACTCGCCACAGTAAAAATTCCACTCGACAATGGTAAGCTGGCGAGCGGAAATTTTGCGCCCTGTATATACATATATATATATATAGGTTTGCTCCTTGGTGATATTTTATACTACTAATAAAAACAAATTGCTTCATGTTTCGTAACAATAATTCTTTTTTGTTTTTTTTGTTTGTCATTAGAATATTGGTAAATAATATTGTATGTAATTTTAATTAGCATGCGATAAAATTAACCTAATATGCTTTTGCCTAATACTGTGAAAGTTAACTTTTAAATTCTGAACTAGATCCTGTACCAGTCTTCGGCTCGTGATATGTGAAACAGAAAATAAAACAATCTGAAAACGTCTGAAATCCGTCGGGAGAAGCCTATTATTTTATTCTTAATTTTTTTTTAGTCTAGCATGAGCTTGATTAAATTTCAGGTAGTTAATTTCAATAATTATTGACGAACCTGAAAAAAATATTGTAGAATGTATTTTCTGTTGACAATAAACTTTAAAAATCCTAATCTACCATTTTTCCCAAAGTGTTTTCACAAAATCAACAAATTTATTCCAAGATCGATATTCGTAAAATGAATATTTAGTGATTTGCTGATTGAGTGCCCTTAAATTAAGGGGCCTTTATTTTTACTTTTCATATAAATCTGATTTTGTTGTAACTTCTTCATTGATGCAAGAAAAAAGTTTCTTCATTTGCAACGACATGCATAGTTGTGCTATAAAATTAGGTTCAAATAAAATCACAGATTAGCAATCATAATTTGTATTTATTAAAATAAATTTTGAATAAATATGATTTTCTTCCACAGTTGATTGTGTGATTTTAATAAAGATTGTATTTCTTTCTCCCATTGTTTAATGGTGTTCTCCATTTCTTGCGGCTTATTTCTGTTGAGCTATCTACATTATAGACCAGAGATGTTTCTGCCTAAAGGTTGTCTGAGTCATGAATGCTGACCGGTTCTCGGCCTGGATAGCTCAATTGGTAGAGCCTTGACCTTGTAAGTCAAAGATCCGGGGTTCGACTCCCGGTCTAGGCATTATTTTCACTCAGTCGGAAAAATAAATTTTCAATAAATATGATTTTCTCCCACAGTTGATTGTGTGATTTTAATAAAAATTGTAATCATAATTTGATCAAATCTTAAAATATATATATATATATATATATATATATATATATATATATATATATATATATATATATATATATTAGATTATATATATATATAATCTATTAGAAGCCCAGAAAAATTTATATTTAAACGGATAATATTTTAAAACTACGTTAATTTGATGTTTCATTTCATTATAATTTTTTTTATAGCTTTTCTATTACTTTTTTTTTTTTTAATTTAATTTCAATTAGTTATTTTATTTATTTTTACAAGTGAGTAATTTGCAAAATAATGTTATAAAATAAACTTGTGGTGAATGGCTATTCCGCGGTGCATTATTAAATAATTCATTTGTGAAAAAACCTATTCCCATCTATTACAAAATACATTACTATTATTTATGTAGCTAACATCCGAAATAAGTAAACTGTAAGATAGAAATTATTTTGTATTTATCTATACACACATTCGATAACCTAACAAAGATGCGTGTTATATAACAGTATGAAAACAAAATCTTTTCGTATAAATGCTTATAATTTATTTGAGATTTGAGAAAGGAACATTGTTCAAATATTTACTTATGTCAAAACAGTTTCAAGAAGAAATTTAAATTTTTTGTAATCATGTTATGTCAGCATTCTTTTCAGACATGTCTGGCAAAATGAGTTAAAAAAGTTAAAAACACTTTATATTTTATTTATATATAGTTATATATATATATATATAGAGAGAGAGAGAGAGAGAGAGAGAGAGAGAGAGAGAGAGAGAGAGAATGCGGTATAAGATTTCAAATATTCTCGTTTTTTGAAAAAGAAATACTTATTTCATTAGTTATATTATAAATAAGCATTTGTATGACTATATTTATTATAGTACAATAAGATAATATTTAAATTTATATGATATGCTGTATGCATGTATTTTTATGTGGAAAGAAACATATTCTTAGAAAAAATCTTTTTTTTTTTTTTTTTTTCATACAAATTATTATCAACAAATTTAAGATATATTTAATAATAATAGGAAAAATAAATAAAATAATTTATGTAAGAAAATTATTGTTCCAAATTCCTTTGTACTTAAAAATAGGACAAATAAATTAAAAAAAAATATGTAAGAAAATTATTGTTTTAATTTCTTTTGTACTTAAAAATCGAATTATTAATTGTATTCAATATTTTTCTGCTAGTCTGTCAATGACATTCATTAAAAATAACACTATTGCACAGTAATCATTTCTTCTTCCTCTTCTTCTTCTTTCAAATTTCTTTCTCCTTTCTTTCTTTTTCTTCTTTCAATTAATCTTTACACAGTGTATATTTTGTTAAATTTTATAAAACAAATTCGCTTTATATTTAATTAGGTTCTTTTTTTTAACCCTAAGTAACTAAACCTAAATCAGTGTTACCTGTACTTAATTATTAGTCTCATAGACTACGAATTAAATACAAGTATATTTTTATATTTCCTTTATTTATTTCAAACAAATTAGCGTAATTAAAAAAAAGTATTATAATATTTCAATAAAAAATAGAATTGTGGTAAAAAAAAAAAAAAAAAAAAAAAAAAAAAGAAAAAAAATTGCACTCTTGGCAGATATTAAAAGTGTGCTCTCCACAAACACCTTTGCTGCAGTAGTTGCGTACGTACTTTCTCATTCTACATTTCTTATATGAATATAATGTACAAATTCTGCGTTTGTTCACCGCACTTTTTGTTGTGTCTGTAGGCTTTTCAATATTCAAAATATCTGCAATTCTTATTTTGATGAACACTAAAGATTCGACTGTTAGACGACGATTACAGCAAATCTCGGAAAGTAACAGCTGTACAGGCGCGCTCATCACCGTCAGATAATTCATTTTACTAGTTATAAAGGTGTTGTGAGTAAAGTGTTGTGAGCGCAACGAGAACATTTTGAAATCGCACAAATGGCAGGGGTCGATAGTCCATTTGACAAACGTTTAGTTCTCTAAGGTTAAAATCACATTAAAAACACATAGTTTTTCTTTCTTTTTTTAATATTCTGTTTATTTCATATTCTCAAAAAGTTTAGATTTGCTAGTTTTATTTGTGCATATAAATATATATATATATATATAATGATTTTGAATGTAATTGGTTACCTCAATGAGAGAACGATTATATTACAAATAAATAAGTATGTATTTTGTAATGACCGATGATTAATGCTTGAGACAGTACACATACCGGTATGTACAAGGAGGTACTAAGTAAGTACAAATTATACTTAAAAAAAGAAATACAAATTATATAAACTAGATGCGTTCCGCATATCCTACTTCACTGTCTGAGGATGAAATCCCAACTAACTGCCAAAATAACTTCTCCCACTCAAATGGCATGGAAGGTTGGTAAAGTGAGTAAAAAGGAAACTAGTTGGCATAGGTGGACTCTGCACAGTTCCCCATCATATTTATGTTTTCATAAGTTTCTATTGGGAGACATATTATAATCATGTTAAAAGAAATGAATTTGAACAAAGCTTGATACAGTGACAGAATGAAATCCCCGCCTACTAGGCTATACACCGTTCAATTCGATATATTTATCTTATTCTAATCTATTAATTTATTTTATCAGGGTCAATTCTGTTGTTTAGTTTTCATGCTACTATTTCCAATGCAATAATCCTCAAAATTCATATTTATATGAAAAAATTAGAATTTCGCTATGTTGTAAAAATGGTAAATTATGAATAATTTACAAAATTTTCCTATTAGAATATTTGTATTCAATCATGTTCAAACAAATATCATAAATATAATTTTGAATTTGTCTAATGTATTTATGCTCCTCAAAATGGAAGTTTATGCTCAATTTTGTCTTATTCTGCCATTTTAAGTAAATCGTAAATTCCAAATAACTTACGAATTTTTTAAATTGGAAAAATCATAGTATATGATATTCATGCCAGTATCCTATATAATATTTCGAAAGTGGTTTGACATCTTTACGATAAAAATATCCCTCAAGTTTGACGTTTATGTGAAATTTTGCTCTATTCTGCAGCTTCATACAATTTATATAGTTTTATTATATATATATATATATATATATATATATACTTTTACACTTTAACTAAACAATTATTTAAAATATAAATAACATATGTATTTCTAAAATCAAAATTGAAAAAAAAAAAAAAAAATGATGAATTTTTCTTCAGTATTATAAGAAAATAAAATGACAAAACAAACTCATTTTAAATATGTTTAACAAATGCATCTTTTGCAATATTTTGTATTTGATTTAAGAATATAAATCATAATTAAAAGCAATTTTGTTGTATAAGTTTGGATCTCTAATTTTTCTATTATATTTTCACAGGAATTTATTTATTTATGTGAAATCTGGTAATTCTTTCTCTCATCCGTCCTTTATAATATACTGTTGAACTTGGAAATGTAAAATTCATGATCTTGAAATAGATCTCAGTCACTTTCCAAATTACAGGTGTCAATTGATATTGCTTTCAACTCTTTTCATCGGAATCACAAAATAATGTAAATTTATAGTTTCCTGAAAATTTCAGAGAATGAAAAGAAATAGGTTATTTACAATCAATTGTCTAAAAAGGAGGGATGTATTTTATTTAATGCTTGTTGAAAATTATTTCAGAGTAAGCCATTTTTAAATTTGCTTGATCATAGACTACATTACAAATATCATTATTTCTTTTGACACATTAAAAACGCAAAAAAATAAATTACATTAATTTAAAATAAAGTAAATAAATAAATAACTTAAGCTTTGTAAATTATTCGACTATTATTATTATCAAACTTTGTTCCCTTCGCTGGTCAATATATTTAAAAATTTTTTTTAAATACTTTTATACAGCTTTACAAATAAAAACTAAAATGAAAATACAGTGTAGTTTCCCAAAATCACGATTCTGTTAAATTCTTCCTTCAGCAACGCTTCATAACCCGCATAATCTCAGTCTACGTCTCTACAGCCTACGACAACAACTTACTTGAGGACTTCAATTCTGGTGATTATAAGATGGCAATATTGAAACGAACACTACCTAAAATTATCGAGTGAGTACTTTTATTTCTTAATGGCAGTTACATATGAACAATATAATACCTACTTTACATTGTATTTACTTTCACGTTATTTATTTATTTTACTTGATGTATCCTATCGCAATAATTTGACAGCAATTTTACGCCAAAAATTGTATTATAGCATCTGATGAGAGCTGTTTCAAACTTGATCTATATAGCTAATATTATAGTGGTTATATATATTCCACATATAAATATTCTGATTTATTTAGTTACATGTTAATTTGAACTAATGAAATATTCGTTCCCGCCAGCTTGCAGATACACGGATATCTCTGAGTTATATATAGCAGCACATTTATTTGTATGTTTGTTTTATTTATTGGTAACACATATACGTCAGATTTGTATGCTTGAAATGTAAATTCCTCTTGTAAATCTTCGTCAGATAAAGACATATAACACATAAGAGAATTAAAAATTGGAAAAACACCTAGGGCCAGCACGGGAATTGAACCAGCTTTAGTACGCTCAAAGGCGATTAGCAGTGTGGTAACTTAACCGCTCGGCCACGGAGGATCCATTTATTTGTATGTTAAATTAGCGCAGTTGTTGGTGTGTATAAAAATAAATAAATAAGTGAACATGATATAGTACAGCTATATTTCAGCCATCCCTTGTCTCCGGACCACCTCTAGGTGTGTGTCCCAGACCGTCGCCAATTGCCCATCTGCGCAGCACTAGTGTGAAGTACAACAAAACCATCCATCCATCCATCCATCCATCCATCCATCCCAAGCCGACTTTCAAAATTTCATTGTCATTTTTGGGATAGATTTTTTTTTCCTTGTGTAAAAAAGATATATATATATATATATATATTCGTTACTGATTTCGCTAATAGTTTTGTCAGTAGCTCAATTTGCTAATTTTCAAAATCCTTAATATTGTGTTTATATTTTATTTTTAACGTACGCCAAGGTTAAAAATAGTGCTTGTAGAAATAAATATTATATTTTGAAAAGAGCATTTTTCTACAAATGATCTAGTATACGTATATATATATATGTATACATTTATCTATCTATCTATCTATCTATCTATCTATCTATATATATATATATATATATATATATATATATATATATATACATATACATGTATTGGTCAAAATAATTAAATTATATTATAAGTCATATATCGGTTAAAGACATTTTATTAAAAAAAAAAAAAAAGAAGAAGAAGAAAAGGTTCTCAAATGCAGATTTTTCTCATTTTGAATCTTACTAGTATGCATATTTGATTTTGACCTAAAAAAAAGACTATTTAGCGGCAACTAATGAAATCTCATTTTGAACTCAATGAAAGATAATGCAGAAAAGCATGATCGATATTCAGTAAATGCATTGTTTCGATAAGTGTGATAGCTCAACGATGCAATTCAGCCGACTTAGCAGCTTGGGGAGTTGTTGGTCATTAGGGATTGGGTGGGGGTCTAAATACAAGCCGAAGAAGCAGAAGCCACAGGTATTTTAGAAAGTCTGATTTCCAGGACCTAGTACAATTATTTTGGAGACTGAAAATGCAGGTCGAAGAAAAAGGCAAGGTCGTAGATGTGGATTTTACAATGGCATTAAATTTATCTAATTTTAATATACAAATTGAGCAAATTTCTGAAAATATTGTAGCTGATGTTTTTTCACGAACCACTCCCGAAAATTCTGCTTTGGAAAATTCAAACGAATTTCTGTCTGTGGAGCAATGTCCAATGAAAATTTACTTTTAACGTTAAAATCTCGCAGACACAGAAATATAAATTTCACTCCTTTTCAGTAACACATTATCTCGACTACTGGCACCACAGTTTCCTTTCTAACTGTCCTAAACCGGCTCAGCGATGTAGCAATAGTTCTGAGGATATCACCAGTGAGGATATCGGTCAGTGCTCCATTTCGAATGATTTGGATATTGGTGTGTTCATCAGAGGAGATGCCAGTATATGCCATGACCCCCCACTGCTAAGTTTGACAATTCTGTGCACGGACGCAGTATTTTTTTTATTGCCAAGTCGCCTCCAGAAAAATATACACCTATTATTACCTTAAGCAGAAAAGCGGGACTTGTCAGAGAAAAGAACATATCACTATTCTCTGCTTCTTTAGTTCGCATGCTTAATCGTCCAATCATTGTGCCCGATAGTGCTTTCCTGATAACGTAACACATACCATTTGTCGGAGAGCAAATGGTATGAATTATCCAGCGTGGAGCTGTTTCTAGATAGTTTGTGTCGAACCTCTGGTGCTAGTAAACGAGCAAAGTTATTATTAAAAAATGATGGTAATCATATTTCGCTGTCTCCTAGCCATTAGCACGTTTCCTAGGCGCTCTTTGCGCAGCATTTCTTTTTTCTTCGCGTTAAAAATGACATAAATTTTACCAAGAAAAAGTGGCTGTACATCGAGTTCGATGCATACCTTTCCCGTCAATTACCTCTGGTATAATTTACGTTATATTTAAAGCGAAACATGTTCTCGAGTATACAAAGGTTCTTTTTTTTTTTTTTTTTTTTTTTTTTTTTTTTTTTTCTGGGTTTAGTCTTAATGTCCAAAATTGACAAAGCAGATTAGGTAAGTAAAATGTGGTAAGTTTAGTGAGTATATATACAATATAATACATACATGTACAATAGTGAATATAATATAGAATCGGATGACACTAAACAATTTTTTAAATATTTGATATCATTTTTTCTGGGGTGCAACGTATATCTACCTCCCTGTGGTGCACCCTAGGCAACGGCTAGTACGGCAAAATGATCTACAATCGATACATTTAGGCTAGCGCTCAATATGATCTTCTTAGGATACTGCAGTGGAACGCAGGTGGTTTGTCCCAATCCAAGAGAATGGATCTCTTATTTACCATTAATATTTTTTACATTGACGTATTTACCATTATGGAGGCAAATTTGTCTAACGATAACAAAACAAAATTACCCATTTGAGGGTTATGTTACATATATTGTACCCAAGGGCAGAAAAGTGGTAAATGGCATTTTAATTGGAGTGAAATCGCATCTTACTGCTGACTTCAGGATGGTGAGAAAGATGGTCTCTGCTGATGAAAACGGCGAAGTTGCCCCTTTAGACATATGGAAATTTGATAAGCATTTTAAAATCTACTTAATTTAATGCTCACTCTCCAAGATGTTGCAGTGATAAGAACCATGCTGGCGAGGAAGTAGAGGATCTTCTTAATACCAGGCCTTTTGAGCTGATATACACTAACGATAATGTGCCTACTTATATTCATTACAGTGGTACTAAAACTTCCCTGATATACTTTTGGTTTCTCCTGACTTGAAGGTTGATTGAATATGTCAGATTATTGAAGACCCTGGTTCAGGACACCGTCAAGCTATTGCAGAATTTGCCTTTCTTCCCCCACAATATGATAAACATGTATTTAAAAATTCCTGGAATTTTAGAAAGGCCAAGTGGAGTGCTTTTGAATCCCTCCTGGATAAATAATTGGATCCCAGTTGTAAAAATAATGTTATAAAATAATGTTAAATGTTAAAAAAATTATTTATTAACTGCGTAAATTTTAATTATTTTATATCTGCAGACCATAATTTGTAGCATCAGTTGCAATAAAAAAGTCGCAAAATAAATTTTCAATAAAAGAAATATGAAGTTTACGCAAGCGATTTAAACTGTTGTGATTGACTGATTGATTGATTGATTTAAAGTGGTGTGATTGATAATTAAATAGGGATAAACCAAGAAGTATATTTTCAAAGTCTATAATTAGCACATGAAAATGAAGATCTATTTTCTGCTACATTTAGATGTTTTCAGAAATTTGCAGTAGTCGAAGCTCTCTTCTGGATGGAGAATACATATTAAGGATTTTCTAAGGAACAGTCCCAGAAATTGCGTCGGCTATTCGAAATATGCGAATATTTTATATTCTTTGCACTTACCAACTGAAATAGGATAAACTTAACATTAGATCCACAGATATACGTAAATTTATTCGCAAAATATTGTATATTGGAAAAAAATCAAATTGCTGTTGGGTCCCACATTATTTAACAAAACATAAAAAAATAAACCGCGTCATTTTCTTTTTTTAAGAAATCTTAATTTTTTTTAATTACCGCCTTCAAAGCGCATAACTGATAATCTAAACTATGTACCTTTTTATCGCTCTAACCCATCAAGAAAGTAATGAATGGTTTTTGTATGTGACCCCAAATCAACAATGAAGAAAATAAAACGATAAATGAAAAATGAAAAATGTTATTCGTAACATTTCTTCAGAAACACAGGTCTTATCAAAGCCACTAAGGTTAAGGGACATAAGACAATTACAGCCAACTGGTACACAACTAAGTGTTTTTGAGAATATCTGAAGAAATGAATATAAGAGAATCATTTTCACCATTGTCATTCATATTTTCTTATAGCAAGCCTGTCAGATAAGTTTCTCGAACAAAAATGCATCAGAATGCAGAACACCCACCATACGCCCTGATCTTGCTATTTGTGATATTTAGCTATACTTTAGTGTAAAGAAAAAATTACGTACACGTCCTTTTTAGTCGAAAGAGGAGATTGATGAAGCTATACAGGCATTATTTTCATTGATTACCAGAAAAAATGTCGTAAAGCTTTTAATCATAGAATTATTCGCATACCAGACGTTCATGGATGTTGGAGGGGACTACTTTGAACACGCTTAAGTTTTGGTGAGTTTAGCATGTACCGTTTAATCTTATCACAGAAGTTTCAGAATGATCCACCAAAGTGCAGACTACTTTGAGGACTTATTTTTGTTTTCTGGAATGAAATTTAATGGCTAACTTTCAGATTTTTCTTTTTTTTTTTTTTTTTTTTTTTTTTTTTTTAAGTTTTCCAAGGTATGAATATAAATTACAGGAATTACTTCATAATTAAAATTTAATAAAAATTTTATGCATATATCTACATCCATGAATTTGCACACACACACACACATATATATATATATATATATAATTATCCAAAGTTGTTAAATATTTATTTAGATGAGGATAGATAACACAAAACAGTTTTACAGCACATAGATACGTTTATATTTTTATTAAAGTTATTGTTTAGAAATATAGTTCTCTAGAATGAACTTATATAAAGTCGAATTTATTTTTGGTTAAAGTATACCGATATGAATTGCACACACATAAAAATTTAGTTATAATCTAGAACATGTGATGTATAAGAGAACGTAATCTACTCTTTAATAAAAGCTCGTACATATACAACAGTGATAAAATTATTGATAAATATACCATTATTGTAACACTTGTATTCCAAAAGCCTATATAATAGAATATCTAAATAAAAGTATTATCTCTTTTTAAAAATCTTCTGTGTGTGTCTTTAATGCAAGAAACAAAAACAAATCAAGAACCGTAAAAGAAACTTCTTTTTCTCCACTAAAAGTCTTAATGTTCTATATATTGTTTACCTAAAACAACAGAAAGCTTTCTAAGCACCTGTTTGTTTACATGATTGAGAGAAAGTAAGCTATTGTAATTTGGATATTTTGTATTTGTTATTTATTGAAAAGACAATAAAATACACCGTTATTAATGGGATTAAAAAAAAAAAAAAAAAAAAAAAACATAATTTGTGTTTCACTTTGTTTTCATTTATCGTTAAATTTTCCCAAATGCATTTTAAATGTACACCTGCGGAGAGACATTTATATATATAAGTAGCGACTTACAAGAACACAATGAGTTTTACATTTTTACTTTTATTGTTTCTTTTTGAAAAAAAAAAAATGGTTCTTTTAATTCAGATAAAAACGAAAATTTATCATAACCGCAATATAAAATATTATCATTTCTATGCACGGTAGATTGTATTATACATCACTTCCAGTATAAATATTTATTAACTATCTCTATTTAGAGATCCTCACTTAAATTTTTTTTTATTATTTCCAAAATTGTATATTTTTTTGTATCTGTATATTTCCTGTTAATATATATATATATATATATGTTTTTTTTTTCTAAATATCTGAAAAATTCGCATTTGGTAGCATTTCTCATTAGGAAAATTTTTCCCCAATTAATATAATTTCACAAAATCTTTCAAGTACAAAAAACAGTTTTGTAAGGATAATCACATGATTAAGGTTTTAGAGAAGGTTCTCTAATATATCGGTAATTTTTCTGATAAAGGTATCACCTTTATTTCATTGAACTATAATTTTGAACAGAATTTTAAGCATTAAATTCTTATATATTTTATATATTTTATATATTCTTATATCTTTTAAATTCTTATTTATTACGTTTAGTTATAAACGTAACAAAATAGTAAAAAAAAAAAAAAAAAAAAAAAAAAAAAAAAAAAAAAGAAATCATTTTTTACTTTTTAAGTAGTTTTAAAAATATTTAAAGTAATTTAATATCTGTGTAAAATTATAATATGTGACTATAACATTATAAACACCATTCACAAAATTTCAAAATTGTGTTGTAAAGATTGGTAAAAATAAATTTTTAAACCATGTATCTCAGTCCTTCAATCACAAATTTAAATGCAAGCAAATTTATGTATATATTTTAATATCTGCTTGAATCATAATTCATAAACAGCCGCGGTAGCCCAGTCGGTAGAGCGCCGGCATCGTAATCAGAAGATTGCGGGTGCGGTACTCGAGCCGACCAAAGACCTTCGTGTACACTAATGGTGGCTGGTACACGTAAAATCTGTCATACCCGCCATGTTCCCATGTTCCCATCAACAAGTATACCTCTGGGGGTCACCGAAGTGGGAGAGCCATCCCTTCCGTGGAGGATCAAGACTGCGATGGCATGTCTCCGGACCACCTCTAGGAGGGAGTTCCAGACCGTCGCCAATTGCCCATCTGCTCAGCACTAGTACGACGTAAAACACAACCAACCAACCAACCATAATTCATAAATCTTAAAACTGATCGATATATTTTTATTTTACTCTCTGATACATTATCGTAAATAAATAAGAGTACCTAAACATATCTGAAATATTTTATGGTACATCAGTAATGTAAAACACAATTTACACAATATATTTTAATTAATCTTTAAATATTTGAAATTTAAGAAAAAAAAATCCTTGAAATTTGAAAATATAAATTACTTAGAAAAAATTTTCTTCTCATTTTCTACATCATTGCGATTAATTTATTTGATAGATATTTAAAACCACTTGTTTAACATCAATAACTCAACTTTAACCCAAAATTACTTACTTTTAAATACCACGTACACTGATAGATGTTTAATGACATTTTGCATTGCAAAAAATAGTTTCTTAAAAATGAGTTAAATTGTCTCAAAATAGCTCCGAAATAATATATATATATATTTAAATTTGAAAATCCATGTACACATTTTTGAGTATATTACATGCTCAAAAATGGGGTTGACCAATAAGAATCCCAATATCCCCATGTTTGACAGGTCAATATACTCAAAAATGGAAACATGGGTTTTCAAATTTAATAATATATTGTTTCGGAGCTATTTCCAGACACTTTAGCTCATTTTTAAGAAACCACTTTTAACTGTGAATTTGTTCATAATTTTAATAAAGTGCTGTTATGAACATAGAACTTAAAAATGATTTGACAGTTTTTTCTCGGAGAAAGCGCAGTCGGATGTCCTTTAATTTTAATCTTATATTAAATAATTTTTTTATTGACATCAATACTTAAATATTCTTTGACAAATAATGCTATAGATAAAATTTAGTTCAACAGAATTTGATCACTAGATTTAGCTTCATTTAATAAAAAAATCTTATTATCTAACCATCTCTCTCTACCTATCTGTGTATATTTATACAAATAGAAAAATAATAGGAAAATGTTTTTTACTACAATTTAGTACAATGCTTTTTACTATGTATAAGTTTAGAACTAATAGATAAAATAACAAATATAATCAAATGTAAGCGACGAGTCTGGAGTAAAGCTACGAATAATTAGGCAGCACCGAACAGAACTTCACTAAACTGAACTGAACTCTGACTACGTTTTGCCATGGCTTTTATGCATAAGAGAAAGGATTTACTTTCTTACGCTAACTAACTACAAACAGACATACTCAAATATATTTTTCCCCTAAACTTCTCCAAACTCGACGTTTTCCTACAAAAATCGCAGTAACTAGCTGCTGCCACTTCAGGTAATACTTTTTTAAATTAACGTAAAGATTTCAAACCAGCTCGAATCTTCGTAACACCAAATTTTCTATGAAGTTATTGTGACGCGTCTCACAATCGCCTCATTCGAAAAAAAAAAAAAAAAAAAAAAAGAAGCTTTGATTAATTTAAAATTTTTAGTACGGCAGGCGTCGTTATCAATTTATAGTGTTCCACTTCGAAAATTCCTGCCAATATCCAATTTTAATATTTAATTTCTTACTTTGTCTTAAAATATTTTGGGAAATCCATATATATATATATATATATTATTCTTGCTGCAGTTATTATGAAATACATGCTAGTTTTCATGTAAATGTTTGATCGTTTTTCTGCCTTATTCATATAAGTTTTGTTTTTGTCTTTTCCATATTATTTTATTCATTTTATTTTATCGACCTTTATTTAGCCATATATCTGCTTTTTATTAAACTGTCTGTCGAGAGGGAGAGTTTGATCAATAAAAGCGTGCTTTAACCCCACACATATGTCTCAAGTCATATGAGGCATTTTTGACAGTTTAAATCATTTATTTTATGTTTTTGCAGTTAGTTTTACTTATGAATTGTTTCACATTAATTAGTTTTCTCGTAAGTTTTTATTTAGTTATTTTTGTTACTTATTTACAACTATTATGACTGAAAACATATATTATAATTTCATATATATATATATATATATATATATATATATATATATATGTATTCTTTTCCTGTCTGTGAAAATTGAACTCACAACATTCAGCTTTGTAACTGAGTTCTCTGACCACAGAGCTAACGCGTCTTGACTGAATATGTCATGGTTGCTTAGACTAGTATTTTCGGATACTTTTTTATTTTTTTTTTTCACTTCCCATCCGGGGGGATCGAACTCAGAACCTTCGTGTTCGTAGTTATGTAATCTGACCACACAACCAACGGGTCTCGGCTGAATATTTCCCAAATAATCAGACTAGTGTTTTCAGATACAGTCGGCAACAAAAGTGTCCGAACACTAGCAAAAATTCTTATGTAAAAAAATTACACTTCATATGGTTTTGTGAAATAAATCCTTGTCGAATCCTGTTCTTAGTCAGTCTAAGGACATGATTCGACAAGGATTTATTTAACAAAACCGTATGAAGTGTACTTTTTTTACATAGGAATTTTTGCTAGTGTTCGGGCACTTTTGTTGCCGACTGTATATATATATTCTTGAAATGGTGTTAAAATACAAATATAAGTAGACCTGTCGTACTAAATTAAATTCTGTCATAGGCAGAATTTCATCCATAGTTTTCTTACTGCAAGTGCAATTATTTGTTTGACCAAGTGTGAAGTTTATCCCTGTGCGACAAATTAAACTTACTCCGTTCCTTCTGTATGATTCGATAAATAAATACAAAAGAAAGTAAAATAAACAACTTGTTTATTTTAAGCATATATACGGTAGGAGTTGATACGGGACAATATTCTCTGTGCGTACTGAAGGTAAATCTAAATACCCTTAATGAGTACTTCAGCATAAGAAAACAAATAATTTAGTTATATAGATGTGCTGTAGGCAGCAGATACAATGCAGTGCTGGACAGTGGAAAGGAAATTTCACTGAACTTTGATGTTTATTAAATATATGCTTCAAAAACTACGAAAATGAAAAGAAATAGATAACTATTTATTTGAAATAACAAAACAAAACAAAACAAAACAAAAAAAAAAAAATCACATATTTACCAAAGCTATTTCGTAACATATATTTAAAAAATATATATCTTAAAATATATTTTTTTCATGGTCTGTTTTTGTATGAAAGATTGGAAAAATGTTTTTGGAAATTCTTGTTTTACGAGAATATATTTTTATACCTAAATATATCGTATGCAATTTAAATAAAGAAATCCAGATGCTTTCGCAACTAAGAAAACATTTTCAAGTTTTCTTCTTGAGTGAAGCACTAAAAAATGAAATGCACAAAACTTGCATTAGTAGGTCAAGTTTAGATTTAGAAACTTTTACTTGATATAAAATTCAAGGAGTAGAAGAATATTAAAAAAGACAGAAATATTCAGCATAAAATTATTTTATTTCTTCATATATATAAAATAAAAATAATAATAATAATAAAATAAATAAAATAAAACATAAAAAGAGTTAAAAATATATCCTGATTTTCAAACGATTAATTTTTTTTTTTTTTTTTTTTTTTTTTAATAGAAGACTTAAAGTAACTGCATTTATTCCTTTTAATTCCTAATCTTACTATAGGTCTTTCACAGGGTAATCATGCTATAGTCCCTAATGATACATACGCGGAATTTTGGTAATAAAGAAAATTCTTGACCTCGTTTTTTTTTTTTTTTTTTTTTTTTTTTTTGCATTTTTACACGTTTTTAGGAGTGTGGAATCCGAAAAAAACAAAATTAATGTGTCCGTCTGTAGGGTGTATTTTTGTGCGTTAATAATTTAGAGTGTTTGCTTGTAATTGTATTTGTTGACGCGTTTGTTCGTTAGTCTTTGTACACTATATCGAAAGAACAAATGATTGCAAAGAGGTCAAACCACTTTTAAATTATTCCCTACGACACTGGAAAGAACCTCTTTCATTTGCAATTTTCTACTTTTAAAACTTCGTACGTTATTCGAAATTTACGATTTTCTTAACATGGGAGAATAGAGAGAAAATTTGTTTAAACGTGCACTAAAAGAATGATTTCTATAGTGAAGTTGTCAGACCAACGCTACAATATCGAACATTATGCTAGAATATCATAAACAATGAACGTTCTTCTTTGAAAATTTCGTAAATTATCCTGTGATTAGAAATTTCTTAACATAGTAGAAGTTTTTGCTTAATTGCATATTAAATATATATATATATATATATATATATATATATCTTAAAGTGCAGTTTTTTCTGCTTAGATGCTGGGGTAAAAATCATTAAGTATTAACATTTTACTTTGAAAATTTTGTAAGTTATTCGAAATTTACGAACTTCTTAACATGGTAAAACAGAGCAAAATTTATCTTAACGGTTTATTTTGAGGAATATTTTCATCATAAAGATGTCAGTAAGCTTTTAAAATATCATTTATGGTACTGATCTGTACATCATGGACTACAAATATTCTAATTTCAAAATTTTGTAGGTTATTTGATAGTTGCGATTTTCGTAACTTAGCAGAATAGAGACATATTTCACAGAAACTCGCATTATGAGGATCACTGCATTGAAATTAGTGTGGAATAGTTTAAAAAAGAAATACGAAATTAAAGTCAATGAATATATATATAATAAAGTAGATATATCAAACTGAAAATCTGGTAGCCTGTTAAGTTGGGAATTTCATTCAGTTACTATGTTCAAATTCATTTCTTTTAACATGAATATATTTTACCTTGTAGTAGAAATTTATGCCAACAAATATATGATGTTTAACTCAGCAGAGAACACTTATGCCAACTAGTTTTAGTACGCCTTTAAACATTTATAATATGAAATTATCTGATAAAAATTAATAACTGTAACAGCAATGCGAAACCTATTATTATTTTTTTTATTATTATTAATCTGAAAGATGTACCGAAATATATTAAGATTTATCACTTCTATTATTGCTTCACTTCTTATTATAAATCACTTCTTATTATAGATGCTTCACTGGTATTATCACTTCTTACTGCATTGATTGCTTTTACAATAAAAATTTAAAGAATATGGCGATGAAAAAATTATATTTCAAACAGTTCATCAACGTAAAAATAAATTTTATGCTCATCAAAAAATATCACAATAAATGTTACGTAAATTGTTACGTTTTTAAAACATAATAATATACGTCTATGCATCCCATTTATTAAATTATTTTCTTTTTTCATTTCTCATAGGTTGGAGTGGAAGGCAGATTTTTATACCAACTATGTGACAAATACGAGAACGACACGGGCCTTCCGTTTAACGCGCGGATGCTCAAACCACTGAGCTACCTTGGCCCATAACCAACTCGGAATTTCTCACATCATATACGTTGGCAAGGACACTGAGTCTGCAAACGCAGCTATATCAAGTGACCATATTGATCATGGCACAACTCCAATAGTTGCCACAATTTCGGGTTCGATTCCCGGCTCTGGTATGTTTCACATAAGTCCTATAAAAATCAGCCTTCTACTTCATCAAATCAGAAATGAATTTTCACTCGTTGATGAATAAGATTTCTAAATTATTATTTTCTTTTTGTATAAGCTTTTTTTTTAGTTTACATTTATTTTAGTTCAGTTTTAAAAACGTACCTTTGTGTACTTATTAATTATATGAGTTATAGAAAAAAAAAATAACTAACATTTTTTTCGTCAAATATACATGACTCGAAACAAATCTGCTAAAATAAGAGATGCATGTATTTAATAGCAATTATGAGTTATGTTCATTCCATAATTCACAAACTATAAAAGCATAAAGAACATGTGTTAAATTACATAACCTAAATTAATGATTTTAAACGTCCACACTTACAATTTATTGCATACGCCATAAAATAAAGTGATTATGGTGTAATGAGGAATCTGGCATATTGAAGAATATTTATAATGATTTAAATATTCTTCAAAGCAGAGTTTCGAATAAATTTAAAATAAATAAACAGCAAATAGATAAAAATGATGATTATTTACATAATTATTTTGAAAATTAATAACACATTCTTGTCGATATATTTCTTTATTTTAAAAAGAAAGCCCCGCTTTCTGGCGTTTTTCTAAAGTGTTATATTATTTAAAAAGGAACAGTAGAACCCACCTGCGAGCATACTTGCCAACACTTTTAGTACCCGCCTTTTGTTTAACACCACCCTTTTTTAGAGTAATTTTTCTCTTATTTAATCGTAACTACATATGGAGAAATTTACTCTAAAATTAAAGTGGTGTGCAAAAAAGGGCGTGTTTTAAAGGGGCGTAACAATATTATGGTTATTAATGAGATAGTTGGCAAGTGTACCTTCGATTATTGCAATACTTTTTAACTCACTTCAGAAAGAGCTGTCTATTCTAACGAAACTCCTGAGGAAGGCAAAAATGCAAGATTCTCAGGGAAACACAGTGCATGCATATATATTGTTAATCTGTAATGAATTTACGTATTCTTTATTAAATTATTTGGCATTTGTCTTGAGAAGTTTATGCAGTAACTGCCTCGGGTATATATATACATACGCTAGTAACACCTAAAGTTTAAATAAGAATCGAAAAAATATGTTTTTCATTAAAATATTGATTTTTATGAACGCCGAAAAGTGGAGCTTATTTATCCTATTTTTTTAAAGCTATAAACTTTAACCAATGTGATCATATGAGTCCGGCAATTTTGTAATAACAAATGATATTTTAAACAGAAAAATATGTATTATTCACAATCGCTCAACATACAAATTTTGGTGCAAGTATGCTAATTAAGTATAGGCAACATGCAACATGATGGGTTTTTCCGTTTTTTTTTTCTCATTGTTTACGAGAAACGTGTAAATAAAATAAGTATAGGCAACATGCAACATGATGGGTTTTTCCGTTTTTTTTTCTCATTGTTTACGAGAAACCTGTAAATAAAACACAAATTAGAGTATAGCAATATAACAAACTACCAACAGGAAGGTGTAATATGGTGTGTGGATTGATTTAAAATAGGGGAATTGATTGTACTTTTTTTCGTGGCAGTAAAATTAAAATGGGTAGATAAAGAACTTTAACAATAGTAAACTAAGCAGAGGTTTAATCGATGTAAGTGACTATGTGCATAATTTGATTGAATTTTTAAGATTTTTGTTTGAAAAAGTAACACGGAATTTTCAGAAGTCATTTAAAACAAGAGAAGTGGACAAATCCTCTTATTGTTCGATAAGTAAAATATAATACTGACGAATTTTTAATTAATTTATTTATTTATTTACTTCAAAAAAAAATATATATATATATCTCTTTAAAATATAAATCTTTAAAATATAAAAATGTCTTTAAGTAAAAAAAAATGTTAACTTGTGATTGTAACATTTCCTTTTTTTGACTTTTACTTTTCCTTCTATGAAGAATACAATTCGGAAATAAAGAAAAAAAAATATATTACATAATTTCTTTTACTAAGTTCAATTTTAAAAGTAACTTTTTATGCATGAAAAGCAATTTTGAACTTCTAACTCCTGGTATTCCGTTTCTGTAAAAACGGAATAATTTATTGAACATTCTTTGCAAAAATGAAAAATTATTTTATTTCTTATGCAAGAGAATGCTACGGAAGAAAAGACATTTACAGCTTTAGAAATGCTATTTTTTGTAGAAAAATAACATAAGGTTTTTAAAAAGCTACTCAGTATTTTTTTTTTTCTTTTATAACCTTTTAAAAAATTTAGCATTTTTATAAAAATTTCAATTACATTTATCATTGAGTAAACATAATGAGACTGACACAGAATATTTATAAATAAATATGAAAAAGCTTTGTTCATTGATTATTCATTGATTTGCACTTACTTCGTTTGCGTTAATTCTGTGAAATTTTTCATTAGAAATTAAAAGAAAAAAATAAATGTGGAAAAGTAAATTAATATATTGTATATTATATATACCAACATCACTGCAGGAAGAAGATTTCTCCTATCTGATTAGAATCTGCCCTGTTTTCTGCAATTTTTCTCCATTCTGTTCTTCCAAACCTCAAATTGCCCTCTCTCCAACCACACTGTGTTCTCTTCCTCGGTACCCAAAACAGGATTATGGTTTTCCATCTATCATCATTTCTTGTGTCAAGGTTACCAACCGAACACAATTTTAACTCTTAAACTCAGGAAATAACGTCATTAACATTGACTTGCCTACTAATCTAAGTGTTTCGCTTTCTGTCTCTTAGGATGAATCGTAACATGCATCTCTCGATGTTTCTCTGGATTATTTAAAGATTTGTTTAGTTTTACACGTCAATGACCAAATTTCTGAAGCATAAATTAAAACAGGAAAATTCATTGTTCAAAAACTTGTATTTTCAAAGAAATTTGAAAGTTGCTTTTTAATATACCACTGTTTCTTTCAAATTTTCTCCACGCAGTTTTAACTCTGTTATTTATTTCTTCCATGATTTTCCCGTTCATCGTAAGGACTTGTTCCAGAAAACTGTAACTGCCTACCATTTCTAATTTATATATATCAATCTTCATCTTCAGTGAGAAACAAAAGTGTTTGACATATTTTTTATCTTACTGAGGTTCATTTTCAATACAACAAGTTGGCTTTCTTTGTTTAATTCCTGAAGCATTTTTTGCAAATATTCAAAAAAGAAGCAAGCAGTACAATATCTTCTGCGAATCTCAAATGATTTATAAAATCTTCATCTATTTTTACACCTTTCTCCTCACAGTTCTTTTTTTTTTTTTTTTTGAAGTACTGGATTGCAGAGTTTAGGTGAAACTGTGTCCTCTACTCTTTCACCCTTTCTTATTTTGATTGTATCGCTCGTTTTGTGGAGTTTTAATTCGGCTGTTGCTTCTTTATAAATGTTTCCATGAAGGTGATTACATCCTGAATTAATATTAGTATTCTTTAATACATCCAAAACTGCTAATGGTGCTACAGAGTCAAAAGTTTCTTCATAGCCCACAAAAGCCACATGGTGAGGGAGTTTTTTTTATTTATTTATTTCAGTAATTTCGCTAATTATATGAATATGGGCAATGTTACTAAAACCACTTCGAAATCCTGCTTTTTCTTTTGGTTACGATAATTCTAATTGTTTTTGTAAGTGTTTTGTCAGAGCTTTCATCAGAATTTTATACAAATTTGAGAGTAGGCTGATTGGATAATAGTTTCTAAAATCTTTTTTTTTTTTTTTTTTTTTTTTTTTTTCACCTTTTTTTAGAGTTATGTTAAGATGAATTTGTCCAATATCTTGAAACATCACATAATTTGTTGCAAACTGAATCTCATTCCTCCTGTCATTTAAATACAAAATGATAGAATTACAAGTTTAAAATTGTAATACTGCTTTTTTGCTGATGTTGAATACCTTTAATAATAATAAAAAAAAAATAATAATAATAAACATGTAACAGTTCCCCTAATATAAGAATATTTTTTGTATTAACTAAAATAATTCCGTTATTCAGTTATTAAAACAAGAAAAAATTGTAATCTCATAACCTATATTTTTCAGTTCTGCACCTATGAGTCGTCTCCTTTTTATTAGTATGGAGGGGGGTGGGTCAAGTATCCTTAATTAGTGGTCAGGTCTCCCTAGTCTTAGGGACACTTGACCCACATTCTGAGTTATGAATCTTATATTTTTTACGCCATTTCTGGTAAGAACTGTGCTATTATTATTACCACAGTAATACAGAAACTAACAGAATATTTGTTTATATTTTCTATTCAGCTCAAAGTCTTATACAAAAAAAAAAAAAAAAAAAAAAAAGAGGGCGGGGGGGGGGGGTATTGATTCAAGTCTCCCTAGTTCCCACTCATTATAAACTTTAGTAGTAAAATTAAGAATAATAATAAAGAATGTTATTTAAGAACAATTGTAGACAGTGCTAGTACAAACTCGCACGTAACATTAAATGCAGCGAAAATTTTCAATTTAAAGTATAAAGGAAAAGAATTTCATTAATCATGGACTTTTTTGAGGTATAGAGATATCAGAAACTGATAATTGTTCTGAAATTATCCTTAGAAATATGCATCAACCCTACTCTGCTAAGTTAGAACCAGAGAAAATCAGTACAATAACCCCTGAACAGAAAATGAGGAATGTATTCACAATTAAAAATTTTAAGCATTCGCATGATTTAGATTCGCATGTATTGATTCAAGTCTCCCTAGTTCCCACTCATTATAAACTTTAGTAGTAAAATTAAGAATAATAATAAAGAATGTTATTTAAGAACAATTGTAGACAGTGCTAGCACAAACTCGCACGTAACATTAAATGCAGCGAAAATTTTCAATTTAAAGTATAAAGGAAAAGAATTCCATTAATCATGGACTTTTTTGAGGTATAGAGATATCAGAAACTGATAATTGTTCTGAAATTATCCTTAGAAATATGCATCAACCCTACTCTGCTAAGTTAGAACCAGAGAAAATCAGTACAATAACCCCTGAACAGAAAATGAAGAATTTATTCACAATTAAAAATTTTAAGCATTCGCATGATTTAGGCTTACACTTGATGTTTCTGAAGGAGAAGTTTCATGCACCTATGAATATTATCTTCGGGAACTACATTTTATTTTGACTGGTGATGCCGGTAAGATTATCTACACAGACATAATTCAAATACTTTCGGTTAAGTGATATTAATAACATTAAAAACTAAAATGGAGCATACTTAAATAAGAAAAAGCCCATCAAACACCATAAAGCAAGAAAAATACATTCCATTTTGTGGATTTCTTTGCATACAACTAGCAAATTTGGACAGAATTACACATCGAACAATAGAGAGAATATTATGAGCGAAAGAGACAACATATTACACACAGAAAACAGGAAGAAAACTGATACTTTCTTCAACCTAACAATATTTGGACCTGCCAAGTAATGTTTTGATGTTTACAAAATCAGAAAAGACTGAAGAAGTAAAATGAGCTTGAATTTATTTCTGAAAATAATAAATCAGGAGATCTTAAAAAAAAAAAAAAAAAAAAAAAATAGATGGTATTCAAGAGTTTACAAGTTCAGCATCCTATTACATGATATTCATGAATATACACCGAAAAAAAAATTGAAAAAAAAAATCTTTCACGGAAGAAATATATACTTTAATTGTGAAAATGAACAACGGAAAATATGCAGATGTCGGGAGGGACTCTTCTTACGGTACCTTCCAGAAGATACGTGTCCTCGCTTACAAGAACCCACAAACGAAGAAAAACTAAATTTAGAGACAAACACTCAATGACAACAGAAAATGGTAAGAAGTTTGTCTCTTTTGAATAAGAAATAAGATTTTGAAATATATGAAATCCTTTAGTGAAGATTCAGTCACATTCGAAGAAGAAAAGAAGACATATAAAGGAACATCTGTTGTTGATCAACTATTGAAAATTATGGATGATTTGAATACAGAAAAAGAAGACTCTAACAAGGAATATGAAAAATTATTGGAAGAATTTGAAACACAAAAGAAAAAAAAAACAGCTATTAGAATAGACTTTTTCTTCCATAAATAAGTATTTAGCTAGTCTGGAATTAGCAGAACAAAATAATGAACAATTGCATCATTCTGTTTAAGTTCTTTTTATCAAGAAATTCGACCTGTAGAACAAAAGTAATTCGCTTATAAATAGACTAGGTAGAACAAAAAGTGGCATCTCAAATGAAACTTTTGTGTTCACATGTGCCCTCTGCAATTGCAATATCCCCTGGGTGTGATGAAAGCATCCAAGCGTCCAATTTGAATCTATTTGTTGATTTTTTATGTGAAATATCCAAAACACAAGGTGGGAGTGCATTACAAATTGAATAACATCTTCCTAAGGAGAAAAAATTTATGACTAATCCGAACCTTTTATGACTAATTATTTGAAAGAATTGCATTTTTATTTACGTTTGGATATTGACTCTTTAGACTGGACCACGAGGTTTTACGAGACGTACTCTGTAAGATAACATCCTTACTGTATATTAATCCTACTTCGAGAGAAGTGAGAGAGAAATGTAATCAAATGATTCAGTGTCAGTTCGGTGCTCAGTGTATTAAGTATATGTGTTTTCAATGTGTCCTTCTTGTCATATGTGCTGCGGGTGCAATTTTATGAAAATAAACAAAGAATATTTGAAGGAATATTTTTTTAAAAGACGCAATGTATTTTTGATATATGTTAATCATGCTCCAGATACATATGCTCCATAAACAACACGTGTCTTTGAGATGATGAGATTACGTGCGCATGATTTCATTTATATGGTTAGTTAAGGATATTTTATTTCCGAAGAAAAAGATAAAACACATTAGGTCTGCCGCTAATAGGTTGATAATTACTTTTGTACGAAGACTTGTAGATGGCAGCATCATCTTTATATACATTGGTATAAAATAGAAAACTATTTTCTTAAGGTAAGGAGCATAGTTTTAACGTTTTTTCGCTCAGCTTGTAACATCCCAGATTAACTAATAAAGAATTCTTGTTTACGTATGGTTCTCGGATACATTTGTTTCGTTATTGTGGTTAATATATGTTCCCCACATTTTGCTCTTGCACGCTGATCTCTATAGGCCCCTTTATTTTATTTTAAACACTAAATATTTCTTAAAAAAAAAAAAAAAATGCAAGCAAATCCATATATTTTTATTCAAAAATTAATTTTATTTTTATTTTTACACTACATCAACATAAAACTAAAATGAATTGGTAGCTAAATTAGAACTAGACAGTAGTAAAACTTAAAATTTAACTATGCAAATTCACGTTTTAATATCTATTTACGCCTCACCATCATTAATAAAATCTTGATTAAAGTTAGTTTTGCGTTATTAACACAGCTGAGTCATTTAAAATGCATTCATGATATATAGCGCATGAAATGTGACATACCATGCACTAATTTGCATAAAAATATATGAAAAATATACATATAAAAATAAATAAATAAAAAGTAAACTCATTTGAACAACGATTAAATTTTAAAATTTTATTTAAAGTTTTTATTCTATTTTATTTTATTGGGAGGGGGGGTCATTAAAAGTTGCTTTCGATATATATATAAAAAAAAAAAAAGAAAGAAAAGAAAAAAAATTCATTTAAAAATTAGCGTTTCTTAACTTTTTTAAAATTAATAAATTAATAAACATTTTGTCATCCCTAATTTATTTAACTTATCCCTCTATTATGCATATGCAGCGAGTTTATTAATACTAAAATATGTAAAATAATATTTATCCTTCCTAACCTGGTTTTATAAAAGAAACTTACATAAACTTGTGAGGTCGAGCTATGGACCGTCACTAAAAATTGGGACGGTTAGATAACTTCGTCGCCAGGGGCTCGGCGAAAGTCTTGGTCGAGATTGTTTTATGTCAGCATTGTGCAGCAGTAAAATAATTAGGATCGCGGTGTTAGATGAGTAGAAGAGATGTTTAAAGGTTTTGATTGAAATGAAATGAAAGGGAGTTGTTGAATGGAGTATAAAAGGAAGGATTGTGAATTGCTAGGATATAGATATAGGATGTGATGTAGAGGAATGGTGATGAAGGGGTAGCTGATTAGTGTGGAGTTAAGAAAAATGTTGGTGGTGATAGTTTTATGCGAATGATGGTAGAGAGGTGTAGTTTTGTGGAGTAAAGAAATAAAAGAGCCTGTCGTGTTCGGGAATCCGCTCGACGCTCTAAAGTGAGAAAAGTGATAAGTAGCCGTGAGCAGTCGTCAAAAGGATCAGCGTTGGTGAGATAAAGCAACTTCTTATTTTATGTCTTGTTAAAGTATTTCCTTAGGTCATTTATTTAAATTACGTTAGCTCAACGCCCTCCTAAATTTTGAATGCTGAATAAACTTTGTTTATCTGTTAACTTTGTCTCGAGCTTTCATCATTACGTAATTAAGTTAATCTAAGTCATATTTAAGATTAAGTAAAATCTACATTAGAGAATCATAGCCCACTTGGATTCTCTACAAACTATGTATAGTCGGAAGAAAAATCGTTCGAAACCTAGCAATAATTACTGTGTATTAAAAATACATTTAATACTAATTTGTTAAAAAAATACTTGAAGAGTCATATTCTTAGTCAGTCTAAGAACATGACTGAACATGATTTATCTAACAAAACTGTATTAAGAGTATTTTTTTATATATCGAATTTATTGCTTACGCTCGAATAATTTTGCTGCCAACTGTAATTGATTGCTGAAATCTGTCAACAACTGTAAAATGTTTTAAATATATATATATATATATATATATGCAAAATACTTCCTAATAATCAAACTTTTTACTTTCTTCTTTATTCAATAGAAGAAAGTATTGGATTCGTAAAAAAATTCGACCTCTGTTTTTTTGATAAATTTACATGTTTTGAGATCTGTAGAACATGATTTGACCCTTTTTAGAAAATGTCTGTCTATCTGTCTGTCTCTGTGTGTGTAACAAAATTTTGTGGCAATTGTATTTCAAGTACTAATGTACAGAATTTCATACAAATTGGTATGTAGTTACATATTGACATAGAGTGCCTATCAACTTTTGGTAATAATTGTGCGAAAGCTTGCGCTGATACACCGCTTTTTCAAAAATTTTAACATGGTGGGTATAAGACAGAATTTTGTATAAATGTGCATAAAGATAATTGTTTTTTTTTTATAATCATTATGAAATTTAAAAGAATTATTTGTAATAGAGATAGTCAACTGGGGGACAAATTGTGCATGTAGGAGCCTCGCAACACCACTTGCGGGAGGTCCCACCTCGATGGGTTTAAAATTTCAGGATGGGTATTTTTTAAAAGAGCTTGCCAATACCTTTAAAACGAATGGTTGAACCATTGATCTGCAATAATTTAAAATAAAGATATCGATATTTTTCATTTATTTTCATTTATCTTACTTTTAATTTAATGCAATATTAAGAATAAATTTGACATTTTTTTATATTTATTGTTATACTACTTCTCTAATATTGAATTCGTATGCATTATGATGGAAGATATTTTTTTTCACTTAATAATAATTTTTATAAATTATTTTTACTGGGAGAATATGCATAAGAAAATATAGAAGAAAGTCATATGGTGGCCACAACATACTTGTTTTAACATGAAAAACTGATTTACTGAAATAACATATTTAATTTATTTCAAAGCAAATATTTTTAAAATCTTTCTCCTAAATCCCGAATCTAAACAAGTTTTTGAAAAATCTATTGCAATACATATCTATTAATAATATATTTTTTTTTAAACAATGTACTAATAGAATAGTGGTGCACTGAAAATTAGAGGTGCAAATTGCATAATGCTTAAAAACGTTTCGTGGTAATTAACGTAATGTTTCTAATAATAGCTGTCTCAAAAATTATTCATATATATATAATATATGCTTATTATTAGGAAGGTTTAATAAGAAAAATCTATGTCATTTTAATCTTTAAAAAAATTTGTAGTGTTTAAACTTCTAAAGAACAAATTTGTTCATTTAATATACTAAAATTTGCGTAAATAGTAATCTTAGGTACTTCAAAACAGTGCATTTATAAAAATGAAAAATTGTAAGACAATTTTTACTATTTACCTGCAAAATTTAATTAACTTTTAAAGTAAAGCGTCAGATTTAATAAAGGTGGAATGCAGGATAATACTAAAAATTCTTTTCAAAAAACAATTTATTTCTAAAAGCGAAACATATTCAAGAATTTTCAAATTTCTGCCTTCTTTGAAATATTTTCTTCAACTTCATTATATTCTTTTTAAACGTATTTCCTGTTATTCAATGGAAATCGTTGTTGCAGTTTTCTGCTATTTAAATAATATTCTAGATTTCAAAATTATACTTAAAAATACTTATCCATTCGAGAAATTTAAGTTAATGATAGTAAATTCAGAAAAAGGAAAATATAAGCAAATCCATAATTTTAAAATGCAAACTTGAAAAAAAAAAAATGTTGAAGGAAGTTTTCTGTCTTTTAGGACGTATTGAAAATAATACTTAATGAAATGTTGAAAAATATTTAACATCTTGAAAACTATTCAAAATGTAAATAGGAAGAATAAATTGTTAACACATTAAATTAATAATTTTAAAGGAAATTTTGTATTTTTTCTCTTTATTTTTTTGCATATTTTATTAATTAATATTCCAAAAAAATGTGGTTGGTAAATATTTAATATGATATTGTAGCTTAATAAATTATAAAATTAATGACTTGAGTATCATTATTGACGTAGATATATATACTGACCAAACGTCCCCATTTTCTGGGAACAAATGGGGACAAATGGGGATGCCCTTTTTTTGTAAAGTCATATTTCTAAATTTTAAAAAATTGTAGAAATTAGATTATTAATCAATAGCACTTTATTTTTAGTCCATATTTATTAGGAATATAAAAATACATCCATAATTTGGTAATTGTAGCAATTCTTAATGCCTCTCTATTATAAAGGTACTTTGATCTGGTCAGCCTACGTATATTCAGTCGGCAGCCAAAATATCCGAGCACTAGCAAAAATTCCTATATAAAAAAAGTGTACTTAATGCTATTTTCTTGAATAAATCCTAGTCTAATCATGTTCTTAGACTGACTACGAACAGGATTCAAGAAGGATCTATTTAACAAAACTGTATTAAGTGTACATTTTTGATATAGGGGATTTTGCTATTGTTTGGATACTTTTGCTGTCGACTGTATGTATAAAAAATTCAACTAATTTTTTAAAGTTGGAACTTCTTAGGACTTAAAAATCTGACTAGGTGTAATGCACAGATCTACATGCTCAGGCAAATAGAACATTGGTATTGATTTTATGTAAATATTTACTTAATAAAATATGTGTATTTATTTATAAAATTCATTACAACGCAAACGCTTATCCCTGCCATGCCAGGAAAATACATTTTAACTTTTAAAGGAAAAAAAAATAATAACTACTTTTACAGTAATTTTCTGAAGTAGATTTTGTATAAATATTTCTTCTTATAGCAATATAATCGATTCATGTAAATTTGTAGAGTTAGAGTGGATTATTTACCGGGATTGAAAGCGCTGTTTATAGAAAAAGTACAAAGCGTAAAAAAAAAAAAAAAAAAAAAAAAAAAAAAAAAAAAGGTGATTCGAAAAAGTCACACTCAGAACGTTTTTAAAAAGCTTCTTCCTGGTTCGCATGGAACTTATTTGGTGGGTCTTTCTGAACCGAAAACTGCCACGTCTTTGGATAGGGCGTGCTAGTCTGGAAGATTTTTCTTTGTTGCCATTATCTTCTAGGTCAGCATATCTCACGCGATGTTATACCAAAAGATACGTAAAACGTATTATACTCTTGATAAGCCTATCTATCTATCTATCTATCTCTCTCTCTCTCTCTCTATATATATATATATATATATATATATATATATATATATCATCCGTCTTTCTACGTGGTATCCCAAAAATAAAAAAAAATCTGCTGATAATCTGAACGTATTTGAAACAAAAATCATAAAATCTTCAGAATTGCTACAGTTAAAAATAAAATAAAATGCAGTTTGGAAGTAAGTGATTTCTTTTTCCGATTAAAATTCAGATTGTTCCAAATACCTTCAGATTATCTGCAGTTTTGTGCGTTATTTTATTTTATTTTATTATTATTTATTTTTAAAATTAAGTTTTAACGTAATAAAAAAAAAAAAAAAAAAAAAAAAAAAAAATGAAATATCTATCAAAAAACAACGTTTTGAATCCCATTGAATCACATAGGCTAACCACATAATTTCCATATCATGTTGAATGAACGAATGGTATTGCTGCGAAATATTTCTTGAAGAATCATTGATCGAAAAACATTTAACAGGATTTAACAAGGAGGAGGTGCCGCTCACCGCTCTAAGAGTGGTGTCGAGCGCTTCTAGCTCTGCTAGGCCCCTCCTCCGGAACGTTTATTTAAAAACTAAAAAGAAAAAGAAAAAGAGGAAAAGAAAGAAAATTTCAAGGTTCGACAGAACAATTTTCCCGCGCGACATAGGACGTTGTTTTACGACATTTACAAACACATTAGGTGGTGTCCTTCGAATACGTCAAAACGACTTATGTCTAAAATTTATTATAATCACTGTGACAAACAGCAAGAATGGAAAACAGTGCGATGCACATTGATTATTAACACTTTCGACGTGTACGTATTTTTATAACTTTCAATGTTTTTTTGTATATCTTATCACACAACGTACAAAAAAAGAAAAAAAAAACTGAAAGGCATACAAACATACTTATTGTATTCATAATCACTCCTAAACATTGTTGGAAAGTGTTAAAATTGATTAAGGCAAAATGCAGCCCTGCATCGATTAATGCCTTGCAGCCTTAAACGCAATGTATTTGAATTATTTTGGGTCTTCCTGTTCACAAGCCAGTTGTACTGGACATATTAAAGTTATTTTCAATAGGAAAAATTCCATAGTGAACTTGAATAACACTTATAAATATTTAAAAAACTAAAAATATTTAAGGGAATAGGAACCTGAAAAATAGACAGCTGGATATACAGATGTACAAATTTAAATCATACTCACACTTAAACAACATTTAGAAAGTTATAAAAACGTTCAATATAAACGAAAATGCTATTGCAGCAAATTTCCAATAAAAGCCCTTAATGTAAATGAATATTTTTCTATGGCCCTATAAATCTAATGTTAATCATTCTATGGAAAGCTTTCTTTTGTGTATATGAATAATATATTTTATTTTTAATAATATTTGTACAAAGTAAAGTAATAAAATCTTGATTTATAGAAATACATCTCATAAAATGCAATAGTTTGGTACAATCTCAGGTGTCCCTGCATACTAACCAGTGATGGTATTTACTCCATTTTAAATGGGGTACATACGATAGCGAACTTGAATAACATTTTTCTATTTCATTTAGCTTTGTATAAAGAAAATTTATTAAAATATTGTTTATAGAAATACTTCTCATAGAACACAATGCTTAGGAAAATTTTCGGGTGTTCCTGTAAACAAACTATTGATGGTATTTACTCCATTTGAAATAGGGAATATCCCAGCTAAAAAATTCTGCAGTTTTTCCGCAGAAAACCCCCAAAACTGTAGAAATTCTGCAGTATTTCAACTAATGTGCTTTTAACTTTAAGAAAACTGCAGAATTTTTAAAGTAAAGTTCACGACTTAATAAATACTGCAGAATTTTTTTAAGTAAAGTTCCCGACTTAATAAAAACTGCAGAAATTTTAAAGTAATGTTCACGACTTAGTAAGAACTGCAGAATTCTTAAGGGTGTGGCTGTGACTTCAAAAATATCGAAAACTTATCACAGTTAACTTGATGATAAACGGTAACTGTAAAACAACTGCAGTTTTTATAAAAAATTGCGAAGAATATGTATTTAAAAAGAAAGAAAGAAAGAAACTGTCTTTTTGTAAGTGCGGGTTTCAGAAAAAAAAGTGCATTTCCCCCCCTTATAATATCGTAGTTTATCTTACATTTTCATAAAATATGTAGATGTATCTCTATAGATGTATGAAATAGCAGCTGAGATATCGATATGAAAGATAAGCTATCCCATAAAGCTGCATATAATAGCATAAAATGATGATTTTAAGGTAGCAAAAATTCTGAAACGCTTATTTTTTGGCTCTCAGTCTGAGGACAAAATCCTCTCCTTTTTAGCTATGTACTTTCAGTGAGGATCGTGGGCTTTTTTGTAGGCTTCTGATTGGTCAACGGACTCAGCTCGGAACTTAGCTTCTGGCTGGGCACCGAGATCCTTGAAGTTGCTCTATAATTAACTTCACTTTTTTAACTCTCCTGAATTTCAATTACTTTTGTTAGGAAAAAAAAAAAGGAAAAAAAAATTAATGGCCCCCTTTTTTTTATTTAGTTGCGGGACTCCGAGCGATTTCCTGTGCTCCTTGGGGCGCCCTGCTCACCTCTTAATTCCTTTTCGCCGTCCAGACTGTCTTCGTCAACGCACGTAACAGTTTCACTGTTACACTTAGGTTTTTTAAGGAGTTATTTATTTATTATTTATTTTATTATTATTATTTATTTATTTATTTTTTAACTCCTGGTGCTTTACTCTGATTGGTCTCTGCTCACGAGGAGATTTATTCAGAGATCAAAATTCTAAATTCATCCTTTTGGCTTTTTATTATTTTATGGAAAATTATTTTTATGTTTTTCTCATTTTTCGTTGGAGGTAAGCATTGGTTGCGACCAAATGCAGGTACTCCGAAGCACTCACGTTGACGTTGACGAAACGTTTATTTTTATAAAACTCAATACCCACATTTCTAACCACTGTTGGAAATTGAGAAAATTATTTCCCATTTTCATTGCATGCAGAACTGACAGTTTTCATTTCCTGCACAGTTTGCTCATTCAGAAAAATGTCCAAAATTTTTCAAATCTTTCATTTTAAAGGTTTCCAACACTTTAAAATTTGAAATAAAAATTTTCTATACTCGATTTTTCTAGTTTATTATTATTATTATTATTATTTATTTATTTATTTATTCATGTATTTATTTATTTATTTTGAAATTTTGTAGAACAAAATTTAAAAAAATGTTACAGTTTAACAATCTGTATCTCCCGTTTCAAAGCATGCAGAATGACGCGCTACGCATTGTTTTCAAGGTAATAAAACATTCCCCTCAAAAAGCATTATTTTTCCTGTCCTTCAGAGTCTTCCCCTGGTGAGAGTGTTGGGGGGGGGGGGGGTGGATCACTTCACTTTCGCATAGTTTATACCGGTCGGAGGAGGGCGAAGGAGGGCGAAGGGAGCAGAAACAAGGAAAGGGGGAAAAAAGGGAAAACGGGTGACCAATACAATTATATGATTACTATAATGCACGTGCGTGCCAGTGCAATAGCGCTTGTATAAAGCACGTGGGGTTCAGAAAAGATATAGATAATGGATTGAATGGAAGAAAAGGTAAGAAACCTTATTTTCTCATAAATTTAAAAGAATATTATGAAGATTATTCAATAATGCATGTATAATTTCTATTTAACGAAGTATTAACTTATATATTTCAATCTTTCGTTTGATGGAAGTGCATTTCTAGATTCTAGATATCAAATATTTAGCATTTTTCATTTATAATAGCAATAATGCATAGATTTTATTTAGAATGATCTGCAATTTTGCTTAATATTACATCAAATTTTAGATATTAAAGTATTTTATTAATTTTTCAGGCAGTATTAACAACTGCATCTGCATATGTTAAATTAAGTTGAAGTATTTATCTTATTTATTGATTTAAAAAAAAAAAAACTTCAATGAAACAATATTTTAAAGCTTTTTACTACTTTAAGCTTTAACTACTCTTATCATTTTCTGTTAGAAATAAATGACAGCTTTGAGTTATGCATAATACGTAGGATAACATCTTAATGAAGTTTCTGTTAAACATTGTGAATATGTTAGTTTATTATATTATAACCTAATTATTTTTTAAACAATTTTAGGAGAGACAACATTTCGCTTTGCTTTTTAAACTGTTAAAAGAAATTACCCGAGTTTAAATTAATTTTGCATGAAAATATCATGTTATTGGATATTTCATTTTTAACTGAAAGTATGAATTTGTTTTAGCATTATTACCCACTATTTTTAAAAGGATTTATTTTTAAATTCATGGTCACTGGAAAAAGGAAAAGGAAATGAAATATTGTTTTTAAATCCAATTTGCATTTAATGTGCTTTAATTTTAAATGATTAAGGTCAATTAACTTTACATAGTTAATCCCTGCCCCGTCCCCCCCGCCCCCCAAATAAATAAATAAATAAATAAATAAATAAAATAAAAATAAAAATAAAAAAATAGAATAGCTATGTTATGAAATTGAAGACTTTCTTATTTATTTTATTTTATAGCGAGGGGGGGGGAATTTAGATTACTGACTTAATTTTTAGCATCCCCCCCCCCCAGAGTTTAATTCTAATAGGGAGTAGATAATCCTTAAGAAAAGGTTAATGTAAATGTTTATTTACCAGAATACTTAAAATTATTGTTTATTTATCTTTATCACATAATGCACATAAGGAAATTTGTTTTGAATCTATTATTATTATTTTTATCTTAATTTATTATTTTTTAAATGATAGATTTGAGTTATGCTTAGTATATAGTATAACATCTTAATGAAATTTCTTTTAAATATAGTAAATATTATTTTAGTCCTAATTTTTTTTTTTTTTTTTTTTTTTAGATAATTTAGGTAGAGACTTGGCTCTGCCTTTCTAAAAATTTAAAAGAAATTTCCCGAATTGAAATTATTTTTGCAGGAAAAATTCAACTTCTATATATATATTTCCTTCTTAACTAGAATATGTAAGTTTCTCAGTAGTAGAACTTACTATTTTTAAAATGACCTATTTTTAAATTTATGGTCACTAGCAAAAGTAAAAGTAAGTGAAATACAGATTTTTAATCCAATTAGTATTTATTGAGCAGTGGTGGCTTTAAATAATTAAGGTTAATTACCTTTGAATAACTCACGCCTAAAAAAAAAAAAAAAAAAAAAAAAAAAAAAAAAAAAAAAGACACATTACGAAATTGAAGATTTATTTATTAAATTGATTATTTATTTATTTATGCCGCATTTCCGTACAAAATTAAGTCTATCTGATTGCATTTAAAACAGTTTTTACCAAGAAATCGAAAAAGATTCTGATAAATTGAAAAACAGCAGTGACAGCGGTTTAAAATTTTAGAACAGAAATAAAAAACAAATTCAAAAACTGGAGTACAGACAATAGCAAGAAATTAAAACTTCTTCACACACCATAAAATTTGTCTTGCTTTTGCCTCCAAGGCAGTTGCACGTGTTTGCACCTGATGAAGAAAGGCTACGTCCTGTTGAAACCGGTTGTGCTGATTTAAAATTTATGGTGTGTGAAGAAGTTTTAATTTCTTGTTAGAACAGAAATATTTTATTTTATTAAAATGTGCATAACATGTTTTTCTCTCTTTTATATTCAATAGAAGAAAGTATTTGATTCGTAATAATACTAGACTTCAGGTTTTCGATGGGTTTACATGTTTTGAGATGTCTAGAACATGATTTGACAATTATTAGGAAATATCTGTATGTGACAAAATTTTGTATCAACGATATCTCAGGAACTATACTACTCAGAATTTCATAAAATGTGATTTGTAGTTGCAACTTGACATAAATTAATGCCTAGAAACATTTGATAAAAATTATCCAACAAATGGTGTTCTCATTCTGCAACTTTTTCCCCTTTAATTTTTTACATTGCAGAACAACATTTCCTATAAATATACATAAAGTGAATTGTTTTTTATTAATCATTATGAAATTAAAACGATGAATCTATAATAGTGATGTTAAGTGAGATTTTTTTTTTTTTTTTTTTGTAAATGTGCAAGTATTGGTTCCCCCTCGCCCCTTAAAAGGAAAGTCCCTCCGAAGGGAGGCAAATTTTCATTATGAGTATCTCCCAAATGAGCTCATCAACATCTTTTAAATTAAATGGTAGAACCCTCAATATGTAGTAATTTAAAAGAGACTTAAGTTTTTTTTTTTTTTTTTTTTTTTTTTTTTTTTGTGGTTTAAATTGAAAAAAGTCACATCTAAAAAATGGATTTTCCTTTGCATATTTAGTGCTATTATTATTTCTCTAGAATGGAAATTGTCTGCATTCATCATGGAAGATAATTTTGATAAATTATTTTTTAGTGAGGGAATTTGTAAAGAAGCACAGAAGAGTCATGTGTTGGTCACAACAAACTAAGTTTTAAAAATTGGCTTTTGTGTGTGGCAGGGGAACAATAATAGTTTTTATGTTTTTCACAGAAATTGTGTAGAATTTAAAAAAACTGTAGAGAAACTCAAGGTAACAGGAATAAGAAATTTTCAGTTTTTCGCAGAAACTTTTTTCAAAAAACTGAAGACATGTGATGCAAGTTCTTTTTAATTTTTTCATGGAAATTTTGCAGAATTTCGAAAACTACAGAAAAACTGAAGGTAAGTGGAACAAGTTATTTTAAAGTTTTTCCATGCGAATTTTGCAGATTCTCAAAAATTGCAGAAAAACTGAAGGTAAATGGGACAAGTTTTTTTAAAGTTTTTTCGCTGAAATTTTGCAGGTCTTCAGAAACTGCAGAAAAACTGAAGGTAAATGGGACAAGTTTTTTTAAAGTTTTTTCGCTGAAATTTTGCAGGTCTTCAGAAACTGCAGAAAAACTGAAGGTAATTGGAACAAGTTTTTTTAAAGTTTTTTCGCTGAAATTTTGAAGTCAATTATGGAAAATTTTGACTTTAAAATATCTTTAAAAAAGCTTAAAAAAAACTTGTGCCAATTGCCTTCAGTTTTTCTGCAGTTTTTTTTCAAAGTTTTTTTGCAGATTTTTTTAGCTGGGATGCGATAGCAAGTTTAATAATATATATCAGTTTAAAGATATTCCATAAATATTTAAGGGTGATAAATCGCAGACAGGGAGTAATATGTAAAGACAGACAGACGGACAGACAGAAAAGCCGAAGTCATTACCACTTTTCAACCATGTTGCACAGCGTTAAAAATGTTCATTTTTTAGGCATTTTAAATGTTAAACATACAGCCAATGCAATACTCATAGATCAACAAATAACTTTAATTATTTAACAAAGATTTAGTAAGTACGCGGTTCTCCCGGGGCAAGAATTGTAAACGTAATTTACTTTCTGGATTATCATCACACACACACACACATATATATATATATATATATATATATATATATATATATATATATATATATATATATATATATATATAATAGTGAAACATAAACATAGTGAAAGCCGATCAACAGATACAGAATCACTTTCATCAAATTAAAATTACCTTATAAGACTGATGTTTAAATGTTGAAACAATTAATTTTTACTTGCTGATTCCGAAACAAAAAATACGGACATGATTAAAGAGAATTATCCCAGGAATGTAAAAGAAAAAAAAAAAATAAGACAAATATTTTATCAAATAAACAAGAAGAAAAATGCTAATCTAACTTGAAATTTTTTCAAGACAAAAATTGCAATAGATACAGCATCATGTTCTTCAGCAGGCAGTATATATATATATATATATATATATATATATATATATATATATATATATATATATATATATATATGTAGTTTAATATGTTCCAGGAAATATGCCAATGTAGCATAATCCACTTGCTTAAAAAAAAATATTTCACTAAAAGGGTTATATAACATCACATTATATCAACAAGAGATATTCCATTATTATAACATTATTAAAAATTTACTGAGTAATTTTAAAAATTGGAACATAAACAGAAATTGAGTTTATAATTTTAAGAAAAAGATATTGAAATCTAAGTTTAATGATGTCTTTCAATCATTTTCTTCTCACTGCGTAATTCAAAAGGTAAACGCAGAAGATGTTTCAGCTGCCTTCTTTTTTGACGATATAATGCAAGGACGGACATTCATAGATTTTCACAGTGAAGCTGAATTGGGACGAATTCTATTGTAAATCACATGAGGATGATGTCTAAATTTTTAATGTTGCTTGAGTGATTTCTCGAAGATCAGTCCATAATACCTCCTATTAATATAAAGTGTTTACGAGCCTGTTGACGATCACCTGCTAAAAACTAGATTCATAAACAAAAGCATTTTGACGTGATGGTGAAACATTCAATTTTTATAATGTAAACATACAAAAATTCACAGAAAAGTCAATGCAGTTATGAAATGTTATGAAAGTTCTCATAACAATAACAAAAAGAATATAATATATATATATATATATATATATATATGCACCCCGCGACAAAAACATAGGTACAAAGGGCTTTTCTTTGATTTTTCATAAAATAACATTATTTAAATTGTGCTTATCATTTATTATAAAAATAAAATAACACTATTCCCGGACTAATTTTTGTTTTAAGACTAATTTAGAAAAAATTTAAGACTAAAAATTTTCTAATTTAAGACTACACGCCGCGACAAAATGATAGGAACAAAGGTTTTTCTTTTCTTTTTCTTTTCTTCTTTTTTTTTTTTTTTTTTTTTTAATATGATTCAAATATTTAATTTGTTTTTGATATGATAAATTTTGTTATAATAATAAATGATCAGCACAATTTAGATAATGTTATTTTATGGAAAAAAAAAAAAAAAAAAAAAACCTATGTTCCTCTCTTTTTGTCGCGGAGTGCACTCTTAGATTTAAAAATTTTAGTCTTAAAACTTTCTAAATTAGTATTAAAACAAAACTTAGTCCGGGAATAGTGTTATTTTATGATAATAATAAATGATAAGCACAATTTGGATAATGTTATTTTATGAAAAATCAAAGAAAAAACTCTTTGGACCTATCTTTTAGTCGCGGGGTGTCTATATATATATATATATATATATATATATATATGTGTGTGTGTGTGTAAAAATAGTAAAAATCACAGATTTTTTATATTGATGCCATTGTTTCCAACAGTGAAATGTATCAACATTGTCCATTTCATTTTAGAAAAAGAGTAAAAAAAAATGCTTCTGTATTTCATGAAATAATTCTTTTCTATTCATTATACTCGGTGTATTTGAAATCATTATAATGAATTTATCATTCATTAACATCTTATGTGGCTAGAAAAGGAATGGAAAAGACGACAATTTTACGTCGAAGTGCACGTGTGAAAAAAAAAAAAATGCATGAATGTATGGAATGTATACTCTGAGCTGTATGATGTGTGTTAGTCGTCATTTAGCTTTCTGAAATCGAAGGAGTAACATCAATCGGTGTACATGTAAATAACTTTGGTATACGCATCTGATTTGTAGTGGAAAGCTGCGGAAAGTTGCGGCACTATGAATTACATATATATATAAAGATATCATGTTTGACTCCTGTGCAAATGCATGCAAAATTCTATGCCAATCAGTTCGTGCCCAAACCTTCAACATTTTTCAGTGTAAAATAGCGACTTCATGGATGAACAAATATTAGCAAATGATCCAGTTCCATTGTTCTCGACTCTCAAAAATGCAAAGGGACTTGAGCTAGTATGAGCGGCTCAGATTTGAGCCAAATGAAACAAGTTATTTTTGAGAGAAATCGAGCCAAATTTGAGTGAACCTGTTTGATGCTGGAAAAAATATCAACTTTCATCTACTGGAATCGAACGCGGGTCCCCTTCCGTGTTATAAGTTCACGCTACCACTATGTTACGATTTCACACACAAAAAAGGGCTGTATGCCATCATATCAATCATTCTCAAATGGAGGTTACATTATTTATCAATCTTGCTTGTGTTATACATAACATAAAGCTGTGGAAAACCGTATAAACTTCTTTAAATTAACACTATTGATTTAAAATTGAAGAACAATTCTTGAAAACAGAAACTGTATGACAAGCAGACATTTTGGAATCTTGCGAAATAGATCTGCATAAATTAGTTCGATTAGAAAAATAAATTCTTCTACGTAACGTTTTATAATTTCTTGAATAACTATAAGTTGAAAAAACAGAATGTACTCATTTGTTTATGCATATTATTCCCGATGTTGAGTTTAATTTTAATTAAAACATTATATCACAGTTTTTGAACGTTTTTACATGGATTTTAATAAATTAGTTTCGATAAATATATAAAAAAAATATTAAATAACTTTAGACATAAATAGATTTCCACTTTATGTAAATACATTATTCTTTTTCTTTATATTTCACATATATCTTTTGTTTTTTTTTTATGACTAATACTCGTGATTTAAGAACTCTGCTATTTTTTGTCAGATATATATAAAACATTTGTCAAATTTATATTTAAAAAAAAAAAAAATAATGATATTTTACATTTCTAATCATCGAAATTCCTCAAGAAATTTTTTAAACATTATATAAATTAATCAATATTATATATCTTAAAAAATATTTTTCATGTGTCATTTAAAATATGATCGATAGATGGCGCGATCATCACTAAATTTTGTTGAACCAAATGAAAATTGAGCAAAATTGGTTCAGAACGGAGCCGAAAATTTAACGATCATTTGGACGGAAAAGATTTTTGATCAGAAAAGCCTGGCTTTCCTCAAGTTTGATTTTTTCCAAGAATTTCCTCTATTATTTCCTCCTCTAATTATTACTAAAAATCCAGTCACACATTTTAATAGAGGACGAACAGATTAAAATATTTTATTCAACGGTTTTCGACGGTTGAGGTAGAAATGTAAGTACATTTGTGTAACTGCAAGGCATCTTTTTCACTTAACTTCATAATTTAGATGCATAACATAAAGTTAATAAAAAGATTATTTGTTTAAATAATTTTTTTACTATGTAGGATAGAAATTGGCTGCACATATCGAAATGCATTTCCTGTTTATTGGAGTTTCGGATTCGAAGTGTCCTTTGCACAATAATGCTTTCGTATGATGTTTTACAGTGTAGAATAGTCGTTTTCACTATTCCCGTACAACCAATATAATATTGATGATGAATATAGTCGCCATCCTGTATTTATGGCTTAAAACTAAACTTTAAGTGTTTTTGCTCTATTTTAATGTTCTATTGTGTATTACATATCATGTTGTGTTATAACATGTTATAGTAATTAAAATGTCGACATAAAATCTGTCGCTGATAAGTATAGGGGACAACGGGAATAGTTGGCGTGAAGGTCTATATGACATTCAGCTTCTATGTCTGAAAGAGAAGAGGAGTGTAGTCATTTTACTAGTGGATAGTGTATGTATATATATGTGCAAAATTTGTCGTAAAATCATTCTGCTAGGCAATGTCACGAGCGAAATATATATTTTTCATCAATTATCTGACTGTTGAGTAAATATTTCATCATACTTTTTTTTTTCTTTTTTTTTTTTTTTTTTCGTTATGGCGAATCTTTAGATCAAATTGAGGAGCGGCGAAATTTCTGATCTTTGGGATTCTGTGGTATGCAACTTGCTTTTAAAATACATATGGTGTTAGTTGTATGTGCTAGTTGTCATGGTTAGGGGTAAATTCACATAGTTAAAACACAGAGAAGGCCTTAATGATAACAGAAAATAATCTGGTGTGTCACTCACACGACTTTATCTTACCCTGAAATTTATTACTATAAATACAGGTTGCAGATTAAAAGGTAAGATAACGAGTACTGTTATGTAAACCTGTGTTAAACAATTCATATTAGGCTTCTAAAGAGTTTAATATGATAATTAGTTCTGTGTGAGGGGGACTACCGCCCCCCTCAACCCCCCGTTTCATTAACCCACCTACATTTATATAGAATTTAATTCAGTTATTAAAAAACAATTCTGTTTTTAAAAAATAATTTATTAAAATTATTATTAAAAAAAATCTTTTATAATAATGCAGACGATTTCCATATTAGAGATGTAGTATCACACTAAATATCCAAAAAAGTCCATTGTATACTCAATATTTAAAAATATATATATACGATTTTTTTTCTAATTTTTTTTTTTTTTTTTTTTTTTTTCGTTAAATTAAAGAAAAAAAAAATCGATAACTTTGTTTTAAATTATCGCAGATGGATGGTTCAACCATTCGTTTTAAAGGTATTAGCGAGCTCTTTTGAAAGATACCCATCATGAAAATTTACTTTCTCGAGGAGGGCTCCCCCCCCAGGGGAGGAGGCGAGGCTCCTACATACACAATTTTTTTCCCCAGTTAACTATCTCTATCACAAAAAATATATATTCGTTTCATTTGGTTTAGTGCAATCTATAGACGTTAAACTCTACTTACCTGCAATTTCCCCCATAAACATAATGTATTAAAATTCTCTTGATTGTCCCTGTACACGAACCATTTGCTTGATATTAATGAAAAGCTTACTGTAGCATCCCTATATGATACACATTTAGAATACCAAGTTTGAACTTTCTGCCATAGTTTGTTTTTGAGATATGCTGATAACAGACACACACACACACACACACACACACACACACACACACACAGAAATACACACAGACCATTTGCTAAAAACATTATTTTCATATTCAGGGGACCTCAAAACGTGTAAATATAACGAAATCTCGCGTTCGAAAAATTGACCCAAAAACAATACTTTCTCTACATTATGGGTAAGAGAAAGTAAAAATACTTATCCAAGTTGAAGAGTTACCATCCTCAGTTTAGTGCGAAACCTTTTAAAACTTTAATTATAATTTATATTAATCACATTTTTTTAAAGATTATATTAAATCATAACATATCTCTTTTCCACACCATATTATTTAAAATAATTTTTATTTAAGTATTTCAAGCGGGAGGCAGCTAAAATTGAAAAAAAAAAAAAAAAAAAATCTCTGTTGAGTTACAATCACATTATCTATAAGAAATGAAAACAAACAAAAACAACTATAGATAAGAAAAGAAAATGAAATAATTTTTCTACTTCTTGTTATCTTAAAATTAACATTATAGCCTGGAGAAACAAAATATTTCCTCATATGAAAAGTTGTTTTAATTGCAGAATATAAAAAATACATTCTACATAAAATAATTTAATTTTTTTGTCTCGTTTAATGATACATTTTAAGACACTAAATTAAAAATAGTAATCATTGTTCGTAGTTGAATTTTGTACAACTATCAAAAATTTAATTCGTTTTAATTCTCTTATTATTTTTTATAAACAAATCTTTTTTTTTTTTTCTTTTCAATTATATGATCTTAATTTTTAACTTATAAAATATAAGATGCAATTAATAACATTTAATAATAGTTAATCAAACATTTAATAATAAAAAATATTTATTTATTCATTTTTATATTTATTTTTAATATAGTATATCATGTAAGTAATCTCTACGAATAGACTTTACTTACATAATACATTACATATAATATTACATAGAGTTTACTTACATAACACTGACACACACATATATATATATATATTTATTTATTTATTGTTGGATACAACAGAAATTATATCAATGACAAATTCATTAAAAGATTTTCAATTAACCTATTTATATTAATTTAACCATCAATAGTTAAAATAAATATGAAATAAATCACAATACTCATATTGTAATAAAATATGATATTCACTCATTCCAAAAATGAGATTGATTAAGACGATTATCGACAAGTGTAAATGTTAACCCGAAGTGAAATCTGTAAAAAATAAAATGAATACAATACCAAGTAGAATAATACTAAAAAGAAATTTATTATTTATCTTCAAGGAACGTGCATATTTCATATAGCAGAAAATAATTTTCTAAATATTTTGAAAGATTTTGAAAAATAAAGAGTTTTATTAATCCATAATTCTATAGTTGGATATCTGATCTTGTGAAAGAAAATCTTAAATAATAAAAAAAAAGAAAAATAGTAATAATAAAATAAACAATATCCACAGAATAACACTTACGAGAAGCTATAAACGTCGTGTCAAATTGAGATCACATTAAGTGTTGAGATGATATCAATGATTTATTGAAATGAAGAGAACAGAATATAATGTTTATAGAATATTACTATACAGTAATTATCTTCCTATATCGCTCCCTGGGATAACCTCAACATCCTGAATTCTTCCCGGGGAAAAACGAACATGTTTATGAAATCTGAAAGAGTATCTAATCTGATAATTATAGTAAAAATATTTCAGAAGTAGTTCTCGGGAACTTCGACGGAGCTACGAAATTCGGAAGTTCTACGGAGGCCGCTACTGTAGGCATTTTGTATTCCTACGAAATATGCTGGGAGGAATATCGGAAATCTCGAACTCACCACGGGAGCTCCTGCGTAAGAATAATTGCTATATGGGTATTGAAGACAGTAGATTTTTTTTTTAATTGAAATAAATTTAAAGACTTTAAACATTATCCAAAAAATACACATGTGAAACAATGTATATAAAGTTATGCATTTATAGTTTGTTCGTCATTAAAAAGAAACTCTCTTACATAGTATGAATTCTTTATGATTGAAAGAAAATAGTTACTTATTTACTATATTTAAAAAATCTTAGTCTACATTATTACTGCTTATCGATTTTAAATTCAAAATACAATATTAGTGTTGTTTATTGATTACACAGAACGACAAAATTGAAGTTGACAAAATTTGATTTGATGATTTCAGCGTATCTTTATGCTGTTTCATATGCTAAACCCGAAAATGCAGCCCATTTTCTCTATCGCCTATAAATTTCTGTCAATACAAGGGGTTTACCGACATGATTTATTACATATACCATCATAGCAGTCGGCTGGTTGGTTGGTTGGTTGATATGGTTTTATGTCTCGCTAGTGCTTCACAATTACAGCAATAGGCATCTATTATTAATTAGCCATGGGAACATAATATAAAACGTACTATATATTTGTGGAAGAGTAATGGAAGAAATTGTATAGACAGGCACTCTGTATTGACAAAAATCTATACGTGGTAGAGGCTTATACGTATCTATACGTAGTAAAACTGGCTTCATTTTCGGTTTCAGCACACCAAATACATAAAGATCAACCAAAATTATAAAATCAAAATTTTACATATCGACCTGTGTTACCGTACAGACAGGACATTGCCGAAGGCTCAATGATAAGATCAGAGCTGCGAACCTAATCCGGCAAATTGTTTGTACCGCCCCTGTTTCTACACCACTTAATTTTTAGAGTATTTGTTTTCTTAATTCATCGTAAATATACTTGGAGAGAATTACTCTAAAAATTAAGTGGTGTAGAAAAAGGGGCGGTACAAACAATTTGCCGATTAGGTTGGCAGCTCTGTAAGAAATACCATATGGGTAAGTGCCATATGAACAAAAGCTGTAAATTTCGCTTGCGTCCCTAATTTTAAAATCACTCGTAGTACTTTTATTGTATATAATGTTTTATTTTGGTAAGTCCGTTAATGTTTCCAAATTTGGATATCAAACGAAATTTATTTTGAGAACAATTACTACATATATTACTAAATTTATTATAGTAAATTTATTGTAATGAATTTAAACCATTAAATATTTAAAAAATTAACTATTTCACATTTTCAATTTAGAATTACGATTTATTGTTATTACTCGAGCTTATGTTCAAATGTGCTCATCAAAGCATATTTTTAAATAATTTTCATTTCTCAGAAAATTAAATCTGAAACTTTGTATGCATTTATGAATTCAAAATATTTGAAATCTAGAAAAAAGAAAAATTACGTCTAATAACCTGCGAACTAAAAACATTCCTACTTTACACGAAATTCAAAAACGAATTTTTGTCCAAAGATTCTATTTATACGTAGACCTAGTACAGTCAGTGATACAACATGGTGAAGTTAGTTTTACTCCATCGACGCTAGACGCTGACGATGGTATTATTGTCCAGGTTCACATTTTATCTTCAGTATCCTATGTGTACGTTAATAATTATTTATATCTGAGTACTGTATGATTATTATCTAAAAAGTAAAACATCCAATTTCTGCTGTGATTATAAACGAATTCTTCACTTACGGTATTGTACGTTCAGTTTAGTTTAAATGCTGCACTATGTCAATTGGAGGTCAGTGTCCCCCCAGGAGATATTATTCTAAGAAGAAATATTTAGAATGCAACTGAGTTCCAATACTTTTCAGGAAATTTAGTAGAGACCAAAGATTTAGTGCTCTAACAAAAATTTCTATAAAATAATACACTTATAGAATGCTTTTAAATATTTTATATGAAACAAGTTCGCATTTAATTGTAACTATTGTATGTTTGCAACACAAATACATTTTAAAGGCATGTTTACATTTAGAAAATTTATTTATAATGAAAATTTGACGAGCTTTGTCTGTATGGAGATATATTGTGTACATAACTTGCACGTAAATTTTCAGGTACAAGTTCTCGTCTAATATTTTACAGATTAAAAATACACTCACGTCCATAAATTAAGGATAATGCTAGCTGCGACAAATAATGGTTCATAAGTAAAGCAAATATGAATTATTCAGAAAGCGAATTTATTAAACAAACGATCAAGTTCAATGGTGGTTTATGTAGAATACCATTCATAAAAACTACGATTTTTGCTTACTGAAGCAATTACAAAAAATATCTCCCTTACAAAAACTTAACATTCCATGGTTGGTATGTTAAGTAATACATTATAGAACCCCCAGATGATAAAATACATTTCGTACAGAACCTAGGCTTGCTGATATTAAATTATGGAGTTGATCTTGGGAATATTACTCTACTCAGTAAGCAATGCTCTCCGAAGTTCCGGTACACATGTAGAAGGTTGTTGACAGGCTGCAACAGGTAAGAATGCTAACCATTCCTTACGGGTGATATTTTCATATTGTAGGCATCGGTGTACAATGTTTGCACGGTGAAGACGCGCATTGTCATCCATAAATACAAATTCTGGGCCCATGGCACCCTAAACCGACACACGTGTTGTTCCCAAATGATGTCCCGATAAATTTGGAATGTCATGCTTCCGATTTGAAACTGCAGATCTTTTCTGGAGCCCAGTATGATTCCCTCCAAACGAGCATTCCTGCTTCACCGTAACGGTGTCGTTCAATGATGTTGTCTTGGCGGGAACGGTCATCTGGCATTCTCCATATGACAGGAATCTGACAGGAATCCTACTGCAAGCTAAACCTGGACTCATCGGAAAACTTCACGCAAGCCCACTGTGCCGATGTCCATATTGCATGCTCTCTACTACAAGCTAACCGCCGGCCACAGTTCGTTGCCGTGAGCGGAACACATCTCACAGACCTGCAAGCATGTAGACCAATATCTCCCAAACGTTTATACACGGTTTGTTTTGAAACTGTGGTACACGTGGCTGCAGATTTCTAACGAGACAGGTCTGATGTTGAGTTCTATCTGCTTGATTTGGCAGTTACTGCCAAATACCAGTCGTCATTCGGAGTTGTAACTCGGGATCGGCCAATACTGTAACGTCGATTGGCATTTCCATCATTTTGGAATCGATTGCAAAGCCTAGAGATAAGATTTTTTGCGATTCAAAGTTCCTCCGATACTTCTATCTGAGTACGCCTACATTCCATTCGGCCGATAATTCTACCACGTAAAAATTCCTCCATATCCGTCCTCTGTGTCATAACTATTCGGCTGTGGCCCTGAGCAACTTACAGAACGCTTGCGAACAAATTTCCCTCTTGGCTCCCATTCCTTATATACACTTTCTTACAATTTCGTCATTGTGACGTCATATCGGCGTCATCTGTCGGCTTCCTACAATTTGCATATTATTCTTGAAGATGTGTGTGGTAATTCTACAGATGAAATTTTTGCATTAAAGTTCAATTTATGTGTGATTCTGAATTATCCTTAATTTATGGACAAGAGTATATATTGCCTTATATGGATTATGTTTATTTAATATTATACGCACTAAAGGACAAAAAAAACGCACTTCGATGTTTCCCTTTTTTTTCCTGCATTCACTATTTTTATCGTTTACAAAACAAATTTTCGATTAGGTTTTATTACATCGTCTTACACACACACTTTAGGATTGATCCAAATTGTAATCTTAGAAATTATTTAAAAAATTACAAGGATATTTTCTGGTAAGTAACGTTACATGTAAAGTAACGTTACAGTTTGTATCATGTTCAGAACTTAGAAAATATTTTTAAAAATGTGTTTAGCAAGATAGTTTCCTTAGAAACAGTGCAGCAGAAACTGAACAAAACAGATTAAAAAAAAAAAAAAAAGACTTTATTCGCCAAAAAATAAAAATTATTATCAGTTATATATTCAGCTAAACGCGAAACTATTTTTCTCTGATGAATCAAGTTTAATTTATTTCGTGCTGACAAAGACAAACTAGTAGGATCAAGAGAATATGACCGACATTATGAAAATTACTCTTTTAAAAGAGTGGCACAGTCTCCGTTCATTAGGGTACGGAGGTGCATAACTTTCCTTGTAGTTGGGCAAATTTCTCAAAGGATCAATTAACTCGAAATGGGACACGGCCATTATAGAAGTGTTGTCTGGTCGACTACTTTCGAGGTATCTTATATATTTCCACAGTCAACATTTCAAGATGATAATGCTCCCAACTACACGGCATCTGTGGTACGTTTATTTCATCTAAATTGTTAGGATTACTAATCCACTCCCCTGAGTATCTATAATTTTGAATTAACCACTTTTTTCACTTTAAGTTAAATCCTACAAAGAATATCGTAGAGTAGCTTCTTTATCACAACTCAGATGGTCCTAATCTCAATCCCTCGATTGTCTTTAGTCTATGAAAAAGGGAGGATAATTCGAAATTTTTAGCTTACAACTTTACAATGTAAAAGTAATTTATGATATTTGGTACTCTTAAATTTCTGAGGTTCATCTAACAAAACTGTATAATACTATTTCATTCTGCATCAAAACAGTAATTCCATATAAATGTAGAACTGGCTTTAATTCACAATGAAATAGTATTAGCCATTGTGGAATAAAGCCGATAAATGTGTAATTAATGCACAAAAAAGCGTATTTAACCAATACAGAATTAATATTTTTATTAAGCAATTATTTAAGTCTAACAAATAAGTAGTTTTGCTTCATATATTAAAAATAAAGATGTTCATTTCATATAATTTGTCAATACAAATACAAATTATATGTTAATTATATTACATTTAAAAAGAAAGTTTTATGTAGATTTTTATTATGTACTTCGTAGAATGTAATAAAGCGAATTTTTAAATCAAAAATATACACAAGTATCACTTTTTCACTTTAGAATTATTGAAGCATCAAAGTTTTATTTCTTTCAATCATTAGTTTTGAAGTTATTTTAAATAAGAAAAGCATAAGTCAATATGGATGCAGTGTGGCTTCTTTTATTTCTTCTCTTAGTGTATTAATTATCAATGATATTACTTGAGATTTTAAATGTAGATTACTTCAAGAAAAATCTTGTTTAATTTTAAGGTACACAACCTAAATCTTTGCGGGCTATATTTTTCATTCTATATAAATTTACATATATCATTTCTTTTTTTTTTTTTTTTTTTTGCATTTGTGTAATTGTAATTTAAATTTTATAATTTTTATAACATTTCATGGAATGGATATAAATTTGGCTGATAAACATTCAGTAATAAATCTTTCATGAATACAAATGTTTACTCATTAATCATCATTCATTTTAGAGAATTACATACCAAATATCAATACATGCTTTCATACATGCATCGTATACTAGATTTTCAAATAATAAAAAATCGAATAACATAAAATACTACTTATAAAACGAAAGTGTGCTATTCAAGTCATATTGAAAAACTATTTATGCCTATATATTTTTTGTTCATTTATGCATTTATGCTTTAACATGATCTCTTATTTAAAAAAATGCTTTATTCGGAAAAAGAATGTATATATATATATATATATATATATACATACATACATACATTCATACATATGTATATAAATGTGTATATATATATATATATAATATTTTTTTTTCATATTATTTTAAATATATTTTGTGTTTCCCTAATAATATTTAAATTTGAAAGGACTTTATGCAAATATTATTCTTTGCCGTAAAAATTGCTGCATTATGTACTTACTCATAAGAAGAAAAAACCTTAAAAAAAAAAAATGATAACAAAAGAAATCACATGCAAACAAATAAAAATGCATGTGTTATTCATCATATAAATTTAATATTCATAATACTGTAAAACTGAGTAACTCTTAAAAAAATGTAAAAATATGGATACAATGTATTACTAAGTTCATTTAAACAACAAAAAAAAAACATTAACAATAAATTAGGTAATAAAAATGATATATTCAGTTTCTAATTACTTAAATCCCTAGTAAGCTAATATTTGTAATGCTATATTTCAATAGCATAATTAAGTAAAAAGCAAGTTCCTTTTTTATATATTTCTAATATACTCTGACAATTGTATACGGGACTAAATTTAATGCTAACTAAGTAATGTAAGAAAGCTTTAACATTGTATATTTTTTTAGGTTTTAAGTGAACGCATTTTAATGAAATATGTTAGTAAAGGAAGATTTCTGTATTATTTTAAATATCCATTGAGATCTCATGATTTGGTCGGGTTATGTTATGAATTTAATTTATTTCTGAAACTTAGTAATGATATTCAAGGTTTTAGACAATGATAATATTTATTATTTACATACCATGTTCTTTTTTAAATGTGTTTATAAAAAATTTATGAAGATTACATAAATGTATAAGCACATTAAGGTATAAATTTATCTTTTTTTTTCTTTAACTTTCTTTTATTTTCTTCTCTTTTGACATTTTTTTTTTAAATAATCCAACGTAAAATATTTTTTTTCTGTTATATAATATATTCATGTATGTACGTTAATGTTTTCTATTCCTTTAGCCATCTCCAGCAGTGACTAGCACGATATTTTTTTTTCTTTGTATAAACTTTTCCCCTCTTTAGTTTTTTTAATGATCTATATGTATGTACTTAAATGTTTTCTCTTTTAGCCATCACCTGCAGTGATTAGTACGATAAATTTTCTTACCTTTTTGTATATAAATTTTCTCTCTAGTTTTTGACATGATCTATATGTATATACTCTAATGCTTTTCTAATTCCTAGCCAACAACGGCAGTTTTGAAAAAACTTTTTCAAATATTTTGTATCCTTATCTATGTTTTTCTAAATGTCGTAAATTGTATAAAATGAATATTTCTTATGGTACACTTTTGTATTTTTCACTAAAAGTTTAATTAATGTATGTATATATTAGTATGGGGTTAAAGAGAACTTTTAAGCTATTTTGCATGTAATTTCGCGTTTAACGACTAACCTTAATCAAACTAACAGTTTAGTTTTTTCCGTATGCAAATAGCTAGCTGAAATATTGCTTATCTATACAATTAATATGCCATTTATCTTACTTATTATGTCTTACTTATTATGTCATTTATATACAAGTGTAGTTCACGTCTATTTTTGATTTATAAGTTAAAAAGAGTTTTAATTCTAGAAATTCTGATGTCCAGTCCTTCATCTGAAAATCCAGGCTGATTTCTTCAAATTGTTACTTTTCAAATTAAAAGAGGTATTTTTGGAATCTTGCCAGCGTTTTTCTTTGCTGAAAGTCGAAGGTGCTTTTTGGACGAGTGCCAAGAGCGGATCACCTTGTAAAGATTCATCTGATAGTAGATAACTGGAAATTCTTGATAAACTCTTCTGATGGCTCAAGACATTTCAAGATTTTCTGTTTAATAAAATTTTTTTGTTACAAGGTGCTCAAGTCAAGACCTTAATGTTAGAAGTTAAATTGAAGAATGATCGCATTTTTGTGTTTAAGAGATCCCTTATGTACTAATTTTTTTTTAATTAATGAAATTTTTCTCCTTTCCATGTAAGGAAAGTCGATCTGTCATTCCCCTCTGTATCGCTGGACTTTAACTAAGTTAGTGCATAGAGTTTTCTGACGTAAAACGCCTCAGATGGAGCTTAAATGTAATTTTATCATAAATCTTTCCTGAGTGGGCAGCTTTTAAGCTCGGCACTCTTAATTTTTTCCACTATTAGATTTTTAAAAAGCCAATAGTTCTTATTGGGCAGTTTAATTTAAGTCCCCCCCTCTTTTTTTCTTATGCAGTTTAATTTTAGCAGTAAGTAACTGCGGCTATTTTTCACTTAACATAGCATTGTTTTACTTTAAAATTTTCACGGTTAAAAACTCGTTGGGGATTTTTACGTGAATTTTTTTCTTTTGGGGAGGAACTGTGAGGTATAGCAAAGTTAGCTACAATTAAAATTCGCACTTTACGAGTAAAACGTGAATGTGAAGAATTTAGGATTCGGCTGATCACTAGAGTTAGTTCCTGGGTTGAACGAAATTGTAATATGTTAATTTTATAAAGTATTTTGGACAGAAACTGTATAAAAGGAGAAGGAAGATTGGTTTTGAGAGTTAGTTAGTTAGTGAGTTGGAGGGGAGTTAGTAGAAGGTTAGTTGGAAGTAAGTAAGTGGGAAGTTGGTTGTTAGCGGCTATAGCAGGAGATAGTAATTCGAGTAGTATCGTGGTGTCAGGGAATCCTCCCACCTACGAAAGATTTCTGAGCCGCGAGGGTGAATGAAGTTAAATAAAGTAGTTGAGATTAATTGTGAGTATCTATTGATAGTTAAAAGTATTTAAGAAGGCTGCCGAACTAAGTTTACAAATTATTAAATATAATTAAAGTCGAACGCCCACCTTTTTCTATTACGCTCAAATAAAAGCTCATTTATTTTATAAATCTGACTTTGTCGTTTCTTCATAAATTTATTAAGTAACTAATTAAGTTTCAGATTCAAGTTAAAGTTAAATGAGCATGGCGACGATAAAGCGTTCCTCACAGCTTGACTGTAAAATATTGACATATGAATGTGAGAAAAACATTTTGTTATACATGGACGTCTCTCAAATTAAAATTAGATTACATTCCGATCTAAGCTATGATTTTAATACATTTTAGCATATTTACACTCCTTCTCATAATAATGACACCCGTTTTTCTATATTAACTAAACACTGAACACTATTATTTAAACAAATATATTTTTAATTAATTTGAATTTCATTAATAGACTATACTTAAAAATTGTTATCGTTTTTCTATCTTAAAAAACTTTAAATATGGTAAAAAGATGATTTTTCAGGTGTTTACAATTATAAGGACAGCTCGAATTTTAGTAATTTCTTTCAGTTATTCTTTAAATTAATATTTTATGGGGTCTCTTTTTAGGGTTAAACAGTCAGGCATTCTCTCTGGTATATATATATATATATATATATATATATACATTTTTTTTTTCTAATATTCAGTTTCAATACCATTTCTTATAGCATATATGATATTCTTAATACATTTAAACTATTTAAAATTGCTTTTCACTTGCAGGCACTTTTCTAATATCATATATTATGGTTTTTTTCAAATTTTAGGCCATGGGAAAGGCAATAATACAGAGGTTTCTTTCTTCAAACTACTTCCTATTGCTCTAAAAGTAGAGCAAAAATGTAAGTCTTGTAGAAAAAAAATATTTTTACCCCCCAAAATCTAACAAAAATCTGATAATTTCACGTTTAAAATTTGCGGATATTCTCTTGATGTTCATAACAATAGAAAAAATTACTAAATTCATTCTGCCTTCAGTAGAAGCAGCTCCCCAGAGCACCACAGATCCACCTTTAAAATGCCCGATTCATAGCTGCCTTTAAAAAATCTGCAAGCTTCTTCGCTAGCTTCAGATTGTGCCTGTAACTGTTAAAACCATTTGGTTAATCAAGAATAAAATGTTTTTCATCCGAAAATGCAGTATTTTACCATTTAATATTGTCTTTATTTAACTTTAACACAGACGTGCTTTTCCCCATTAAATGCTGATTGATTGTTACAGGTTTTTTATTCATTTTAACATATTATTAATTATTTTAAACATGCATAAATGTGGACCCTAACATTTCGTTACAAATTACGAGCAAATTCAGCAGCAGTCATTATGAGTAGAACAGTAAGAGGAATTATGAGTGTTCGATCGCTGTAAAACAACTCTGATTTTGCATCAGATCTTTCTCCTATCAAACCAGCAGTTCAACGTTTGATCACATTTCCTTCAGCAATTTTAGACCTTCGAATTTCATTAGAAATTCTGCGGATTGAAATTATCCTTGCACTTAAAAAACACATTTATCATACTTCACTACTTGAACGTTCTTTTTTTCGAGGAATTATCAGTAATGTCCGTCCAAGAAAAATTGAAGGCTTATATATGAATTAATCTAGCCCAGTTGTTAACAAATTCGCATGTCAATTGTAATTTATCCGCTAGTAAGTTAAATAAAACGAAAAATTCTGGATTGTCCCTATAATTATAAACATCTGAAAACGTGGAGAAAAACACATTTAGCACTATTTTTTTATTAATTTTGTTACATATTAATAAAATTATAGCAGTTTTTGTTTTTAGAATACTAGATATATTAAGTGCACTTAGTATAATCTTGTTCACAATTATTTTTACATTAGTTATTTCAAAATATAACGTGCCCTTATAAATATGAGAAGGAGTGTATATTGCACTAAATATAACGAAATTAGATACAGTATAATTTCCATTTGTTGTAAAGTACGTTTCCTTTTGAAATATTTTGTTTATAGTGCCAGACAAAATATTTCGGATCACGAGAGAATTCCTCGTCAAAAAATTCTTATACGCAGACACACGAAAAATTAAACATCTATACCTTTTTTTTTTTTAATTTAATGGTTAGTAATTTCCAATTTTTAAATAGGTTATTTTTTTTTTATTTAATTTGAACTCAATATGTTTGTACAGATTTGGATAAGACTCACATGTAATAGTAGATGATTTCCTTCACATCCTGAGGAGAGATTTTTGTGAGTGTCACAACTAAGTTTCGTTTGATACTACAAAATATGAACTTCAAATGATTCTATGCTGCATAGCCAAGAACATTGATCTCTGGCAAATGTTCATGTATTGTGTAGACTGAATAAAGACGTTCAGTGCGTATTGTATTTTCCGTATGTTTGTCTTTGAACATTGGTTTTTTCATCCTGAGTGAGTTTATATTGCAAGTTTAGAAAATAATAAACTAATCTACTTGGTAGATTCATCTATAATATGTTGTTAAATTAATATTGCCACTTATTAAATCTCTCTGTAATATGAAAATGAAATTACTTTTGCAATTATCATTTGTAGCTGCCAGAATCAACTTCTTTTAACTTTTATTAGAAGGAAAATCATCACTGACAATAATTTGGTGGACTTCCCGATTGTAAGCCGGCTCTATAATAAATATATTCTACATAAAGGAAATCTCCTCTTTATAATGGTCCAGTTAAAATCTTATGAGAAATTCGATGGGGATGTTGGTTGCCGTTTCATTTTACACTTTTTGTTATTGTATAGATATGTATTTGCATGTAGTAATACTTAAACCTTAGCCGTTTCTTTAATAATATAGAAATTAAAGTTTTTTTTTTTTTTTCGTTTTATATCTGTTTTTGTTACCTCGATTTGTTTCTGGTTAATGTTTTCTCCCCGTGCTACCACGAAACTACAGAAAGGTCTATTACAAGTATTGCTATATTCGGTACTTTAACTATGCAGTCTTTTTTTTTTTTTTTTTTTTTTTTTTTTTAATCTTTGATCACTTTAGCGTAATCGCATTAAGATTTTCCTAAGTTAGAAATCTTGCACATCATCTGTCATTAAATTCAAATTTAATTGCAGGGAAAAAATCATTATGTTAGATATCACATTTTTATTTAAAAAATAATAAGAAGACATTGATGACAATGGGTGAGCATTTATTAACTATATCCTTTAAAATTTTCCTCAGAATATTTACGCGACATTTTAAGTCACATAAATATATATTTGTGCATGTATTTTATTGATTCAGTTTTGTTAAAAATTAGGGTATATAATTTATTTTTTAAAGTACAACCGCTTACCCCTTCACACACAAATGCATGAATTCATACTCTGTTTCGCATGAAATATTCTTAATTCATTTTTCAAAACTAATAGAAAAAAAAAATAAAGTTCTCAGATAAAATAAAATTTATATATTCAACAACACATAGTGTTACTATTTTTGTCACGTTTTCAATTTTTTTCGTGGAGTCTACACAACAACAAATCTCGCCTGTCTATTCAGACATAAAATATTTTGCCACAGCTATTTAAAGTCTGGTTTAAGAATTTAGGTAATATGAATTTAATGTTAGCATATATTTTTCACTATAGTGAATAAAAGCTTCAGAAAAATGCAAGCAAATATTTACAATAAATTGTGAATTTCAATAGTTAAGTTATGATTTTATAGAAGAAGAGAGTTGATAAATATATTTAAATATTCACTAACTGTTTGTTGGTATATATATTTACATGAATCACATTATTATATTGAATAATATTAATTTAAATATGAAAATAAATGCATATATATTAATCAGTTTTAAAAATCAAATACAAACACATTTTAAATAAATTTTGTTAAAGAGTTCTTATTGTCCTTGGTAGCGTCTTAAAAGGATGGGCTATACGCTTGTAATAAAACTCGATCCCTATTATCACTGCTTCCTACCATTTAGTTGTCGAAAAAATGTAAAACAATTTCAATCTGTTCGCCCAAGGCCTTCTGTAGGAACGCACTAAAGAGAGCATTATTTCATTTATAGCATTTAAATCTGTAAATCCAAGGAGATAAGGAGGGCAAAACGTGATTTCAAAAAATCTTTCATATCTCAAACAAGAAAGCAAATATCCGTAAAATTTTTGCTTTAAAATATAGCCAACACAAATGTCGAAAGAGCAATTTCTGGAATTTTAGAAATTCGGTCCCAAGGTGGGTGGCAAGGTACCTCAGAGCACCCCTATGAGGCCAAAAAAAAAAAAAATAGAGATAGATCGTACACAATTTGTATAGGTAGGTTTTACAGGCTTGGAAGTCGAATTAGGATGTTAGATAGTTCAAAATCGGTACATACAGGTTTTTTGTTACATACAAATCAATTGCGGATATTTTCGAATTTGTAAAATTATTAGAATAGACGGGAAGGGGGAGAGGCCAAGGCTCAACATTAGAGAAATAAGAGTTAACGCATTGAAAATTTATACTATTATGTTTTAAGGCCCGATAAGTCGATTTCGGATGTTTTCGAAATTACAGTATTATTACGAAGGACGATAAAGGGTGTGGGCGCAGGGAAAAATATAAAGAAATTCAGATAGAACGTTGGGGATTTGTACCATTAGGTTTAAAACCCTGAAAAAACGATTGCGGATTTTTTGAAAGTGTAAAATAATTAAGAGGGTTTGTGAAGTATAGCAAAGTTAGCTACAATTAAAATTCGCACTTTACAAGTAAAACGTGAATGTGAAGAATTTAGGATTCGGCTGATCACTAGAGTTAGTTCCTGGGTTGAACGAAATTGTAATATGTTAATTTTATAAAGTATTTTGGAAAGAAACTGTATAACAGGGGAAGGAAAATTGCTTTTGAGAGTTAGTTGGAAGGAGAGTAAGAGGGTTAGTAAAAGGCTAACTGTTAGCGGCTAGAGGATATAGTAGGGAGATAGCCGAGAGAAAGGATGGTAGTCGGTTAGAAGAGTTGGAAGCAAGGGAGTAGATAGTTAGAGGTTAGCGGCTAGAAGTTAGTCTGAAGTAAGTCGAGTAGATAGTGGTGTCAGGGAATCCTCCCGCTATCGAAAAGACACTGAGCCGCGAGGGTTAATGAAGTTAAATGTAGTAGTTAGGTTGATTAAGTAAAATTTAAAGTATTAAAGAAGGCTGACCAACTAAGTTTACAAGTTATTAAATATAATTAAACTCCAACGCCCACCTTTTTATTTAAGCTCAAAATAAAAGCTCATTTATTTTATAAATCTGACTTTGTCATTTCTTCATTAATTAATTAAGTAGTTAAGTTTCGGCTTCAAGCAAAAGATAAATGAGTATGGCGACAACAAGGCGTTCGTCACACTGGCTCCCAAATCAAGTCGAATCCCCCCCCCCTGCCCGAGAAAGTATTTTTTGACGGCACCACGGGTGTGCTTCAATTTTTTGAGAAGCTTGAATATTTTTTTAACTTTTACAAAATTGATGTATCTGAAAAATATGGTTGGTTAAAATATTCCTTACGAGGTGAACCGAGACAGTGGCATAAATTAATCGCCTGCCATTCACTTGGCTCAAATCCAACCTATGAAGACCTAAAATGTCGGGTTATCAACCTCTTTGCCACTCGGTATGATAGACTAAGATTGAAACATGACCGTTCTCTCCCCCCTCACGAGCGTCAGTGGGAAGCAGTAATAAAACCAGTGGAAAAAACACAAGAAGTTATTAAGTCACAGGAAGCAAGCTCTATTAATTCAACCAACCTAAAACTGGCGATGAAAACTGTATTTCTAGTGACAAAAGTCAAATACAAGTTGAAGCAAACGAGCAAACTTCACCTCTAACACCACTACAGACAAATCTACGTCTGTTATTCAGCCTTTGGATACGGATAAAAAATCCGATAAAATATCTAGTGTCGCGACGGCGGTTGAAAAGGAAAATTAAATTGAAATAACTCTGGCCACTGAAACCGTTAAACCGAGTGAAAGTGAAATCAGTAAATGATTCGGTTAATGTTGGTAACGCACCTTTAGATAACAGTTTTAAATCTATACAGCCGACACAGTCAAACATTTTCGCTGAGAAATTGCACGTAACTAGTCAATATGACCCGCCGGCTAAACTGAAAGAAAATGAGGTTATTTTAAAGAAGGTAATTGCAAAGGTACATTTAACCTCCTCTGAGGTTTCTAGACCAGCTAGCAGCCCTGCATTCGAAAGCACGGAGCGAACGCAGTCTTATGTTGCACCGTTGAACAGTGAGAAGGTGACAGGTTCGAACCCCCCTCAACACAAGGACCAGATTCCCGTTGCAACACCTCCTCTGAACGGTGACAAGATTCCGGGTGCAACAACCCCCCCGGGGAGTGACCAGGAACCAGGTCCGAACCCTCCTCAGGACAACAGCGATCCTGTAACGTCTGACCTGAATCTGCAAGCCACCAACGCTGCAACTCCACTGACCAGTCTGACCCGCATCTCTAATTTTGCTGATATCAAGGATGCCAGGACAATCTGTCAGGTCGTATCGTCCATTATTTTAATTTTTCTCAAGTATTGGTCTATTAGAGCAGTTATGAAATCTACGACATGTAGTAAAAAAGCCATTTGGACTTTCAACCATGAGCTAAAAGCCATGAACTTTCTAAAATATCAAAAGTCAAAATTTAAACTTTTAGCATGAACTTTCAAACTCCCGAAATTTCATGTATTGTTTACATGTCATAAATTTTTTTCTGTTATTTTTATAGCCATCGACAGCAGAAATTAGTACGATAATTTTTTTTTCTCTTCTTTGTATACATTTCCCCCTCTTTAGTTTTGTGAATAATCTATATGTATGTACGTTAATGTTTTTTGTTTTTTAGCCATCACGAGCTGTGATTAGTGCGATAAATTTTCTTACGTTTTGTATATAAATTTTCTCTCTAGTTTTTTGACATGATCTATATGTACATACTCTAATGCTTTTCTAATTCCTAGCCAACAACGGCAGTTTTGAAAAAACTTTTTCAAATATTTTGTATCCTTATCTATGTTTTTCTAAATGTCGTAAATTGTATAAAATGAATATTTCTTATGGTACACTTTTGTATTTTTCACTAAAAGTTTAATTAATGTATGTATATATTAGTATGGGGTTAAAGAGAACTTTTAAGCTATTTTGCATGTAATTTCGCGTTTAACGACTAACCTTAATCAAACTAACAGTTTAGTTTTTTCCGTATGCAAATAGCTAGCTGAAATATTGCTTATCTATACAATTAATATGCCATTTATCTTACTTATTATGTCTTACTTATTATGTCATTTATATACAAGTGTAGTTCACGTCTATTTTTGATTTATAAGTTAAAAAGAGTTTTAATTCTAGAAATTCTGATGTCCAGTCCTTCATCTGAAAATCCAGGCTGATTTCTTCAAATTGTTACTTTTCAAATTAAAAGAGGTATTTTTGGAATCTTGCCAGCGTTTTTCTTTGCTGAAAGTCGAAGGTGCTTTTTGGACGAGTGCCAAGAGCGGATCACCTTGTAAAGATTCATCTGATAGTAGATAACTGGAAATTCTTGATAAACTCTTCTGATGGCTCAAGACATTTCAAGATTTTCTGTTTAATAAAATTTTTTTGTTACAAGGTGCTCAAGTCAAGACCTTAATGTTAGAAGTTAAATTGAAGAATGATCGCATTTTTGTGTTTAAGAGATCCCTTATGTACTAATTTTTTTTTAATTAATGAAATTTTTCTCCTTTCCATGTAAGGAAAGTCGATCTGTCATTCCCCTCTGTATCGCTGGACTTTAACTAAGTTAGTGCATAGAGTTTTCTGACGTAAAACGCCTCAGATGGAGCTTAAATGTAATTTTATCATAAATCTTTCCTGAGTGGGCAGCTTTTAAGCTCGGCACTCTTAATTTTTTTCACTATTAGATTTTTAAAAAGCCAATAGTTCTTATTGGGCAGTTTAATTTAAGTCCCCCCCTCTTTTTTTCTTATGCAGTTTAATTTTAGCAGTAAGTAACTGCGGCTATTTTTCACTTAACATAGCATTGTTTTACTTTAAAATTTTCACGGTTAAAAACTCGTTGGGGATTTTTACGTGAATTTTTTTCTTTTGGGGAGGAACTGTGAGGTATAGCAAAGTTAGCTACAATTAAAATTCGCACTTTACGAGTAAAACGTGAATGTGAAGAATTTAGGATTCGGCTGATCACTAGAGTTAGTTCCTGGGTTGAACGAAATTGTAATATGTTAATTTTATAAAGTATTTTGGACAGAAACTGTATAAAAGGAGAAGGAAGATTGGTTTTGAGAGTTAGTTAGTTAGTGAGTTGGAGGGGAGTTAGTAGAAGGTTAGTTGGAAGTAAGTAAGTGGGAAGTTGGTTGTTAGCGGCTATAGCAGGAGATAGTAATTCGAGTAGTATCGTGGTGTCAGGGAATCCTCCCACCTACGAAAGATTTCTGAGCCGCGAGGGTGAATGAAGTTAAATAAAGTAGTTGAGATTAATTGTGAGTATCTATTGATAGTTAAAAGTATTTAAGAAGGCTGCCGAACTAAGTTTACAAATTATTAAATATAATTAAAGTCGAACGCCCACCTTTTTCTATTACGCTCAAATAAAAGCTCATTTATTTTATAAATCTGACTTTGTCGTTTCTTCATAAATTTATTAAGTAACTAATTAAGTTTCAGATTCAAGTTAAAGTTAAATGAGCATGGCGACGATAAAGCGTTCCTCACAGCTTGACTGTAAAATATTGACATATGAATGTGAGAAAAACATTTTGTTATACATGGACGTCTCTCAAATTAAAATTAGATTACATTCCGATCTAAGCTATGATTTTAATACATTTTAGCATATTTACACTCCTTCTCATAATAATGACACCCGTTTTTCTATATTAACTAAACACTGAACACTATTATTTAAACAAATATATTTTTAATTAATTTGAATTTCATTAATAGACTATACTTAAAAATTGTTATCGTTTTTCTATCTTAAAAAACTTTAAATATGGTAAAAAGATGATTTTTCAGGTGTTTACAATTATAAGGACAGCTCGAATTTTAGTAATTTCTTTCAGTTATTCTTTAAATTAATATTTTATGGGGTCTCTTTTTAGGGTTAAACAGTCAGGCATTCTCTCTGGTATATATATATATATATATATATATATATACATTTTTTTTTTCTAATATTCAGTTTCAATACCATTTCTTATAGCATATATGATATTCTTAATACATTTAAACTATTTAAAATTGCTTTTCACTTGCAGGCACTTTTCTAATATCATATATTATGGTTTTTTTCAAATTTTAGGCCATGGGAAAGGCAATAATACAGAGGTTTCTTTCTTCAAACTACTTCCTATTGCTCTAAAAGTAGAGCAAAAATGTAAGTCTTGTAGAAAAAAAATATTTTTACCCCCCAAAATCTAACAAAAATCTGATAATTTCACGTTTAAAATTTGCGGATATTCTCTTGATGTTCATAACAATAGAAAAAATTACTAAATTCATTCTGCCTTCAGTAGAAGCAGCTCCCCAGAGCACCACAGATCCACCTTTAAAATGCCCGATTCATAGCTGCCTTTAAAAAATCTGCAAGCTTCTTCGCTAGCTTCAGATTGTGCCTGTAACTGTTAAAACCATTTGGTTAATCAAGAATAAAATGTTTTTCATCCGAAAATGCAGTATTTTACCATTTAATATTGTCTTTATTTAACTTTAACACAGACGTGCTTTTCCCCATTAAATGCTGATTGATTGTTACAGGTTTTTTATTCATTTTAACATATTATTAATTATTTTAAACATGCATAAATGTGGACCCTAACATTTCGTTACAAATTACGAGCAAATTCAGCAGCAGTCATTATGAGTAGAACAGTAAGAGGAATTATGAGTGTTCGATCGCTGTAAAACAACTCTGATTTTGCATCAGATCTTTCTCCTATCAAACCAGCAGTTCAACGTTTGATCACATTTCCTTCAGCAATTTTAGACCTTCGAATTTCATTAGAAATTCTGCGGATTGAAATTATCCTTGCACTTAAAAAACACATTTATCATACTTCACTACTTGAACGTTCTTTTTTTCGAGGAATTATCAGTAATGTCCGTCCAAGAAAAATTGAAGGCTTATATATGAATTAATCTAGCCCAGTTGTTAACAAATTCGCATGTCAATTGTAATTTATCCGCTAGTAAGTTAAATAAAACGAAAAATTCTCGATTGTCCCTATAATTATAAACATCTGAAAACGTGGAGAAAAACACATTTAGCACTATTTTTTTATTAATTTTGTTACATATTAATAAAATTATAGCAGTTTTTGTTTTTAGAATACTAGATATATTAAGTGCACTTAGTATAATCTTGTTCACAATTATTTTTACATTAGTTATTTCAAAATATAACGTGCCCTTATAAATATGAGAAGGAGTGTATATTGCACTAAATATAACGAAATTAGATACAGTATAATTTCCATTTGTTGTAAAGTACGTTTCCTTTTGAAATATTTTGTTTATAGTGCCAGACAAAATATTTCGGATCACGAGAGAATTCCTCGTCAAAAAATTCTTATACGCAGACACACGAAAAATTAAACATCTATACCTTTTTTTTTTTAATTTAATGGTTAGTAATTTCCAATTTTTAAATAGGTTATTTTTTTTTATTTAATTTGAACTCAATATGTTTGTACAGATTTGGATAAGACTCACATGTAATAGTAGATGATTTCCTTCACATCCTGAGGAGAGATTTTTGTGAGTGTCACAACTAAGTTTCGTTTGATACTACAAAATATGAACTTCAAATGATTCTATGCTGCATAGCCAAGAACATTGATCTCTGGCAAATGTTCATGTATTGTGTAGACTGAATAAAGACGTTCAGTGCGTATTGTATTTTCCGTATGTTTGTCTTTGAACATTGGTTTTTTCATCCTGAGTGAGTTTATATTGCAAGTTTAGAAAATAATAAACTAATCTACTTGGTAGATTCATCTATAATATGTTGTTAAATTAATATTGCCACTTATTAAATCTCTCTGTAATATGAAAATGAAATTACTTTTGCAATTATCATTTGTAGCTGCCAGAATCAACTTCTTTTAACTTTTATTAGAAGGAAAATCATCACTGACAATAATTTGGTGGACTTCCCGATTGTAAGCCGGCTCTATAATAAATATATTCTACATAAAGGAAATCTCCTCTTTATAATGGTCCAGTTAAAATCTTATGAGAAATTCGATGGGGATGTTGGTTGCCGTTTCATTTTACACTTTTTGTTATTGTATAGATATGTATTTGCATGTAGTAATACTTAAACCTTAGCCGTTTCTTTAATAATATAGAAATTAAAGTTTTTTTTTTTTTTCGTTTTATATCTGTTTTTGTTACCTCGATTTGTTTCTGGTTAATGTTTTCTCCCCGTGCTACCACGAAACTACAGAAAGGTCTATTACAAGTATTGCTATATTCGGTACTTTAACTATGCAGTCTTTTTTTTTTTTTTTTTTTTTTTTTTTTAATCTTTGATCACTTTAGCGTAATCGCATTAAGATTTTCCTAAGTTAGAAATCTTGCACATCATCTGTCATTAAATTCAAATTTAATTGCAGGGAAAAAATCATTATGTTAGATATCACATTTTTATTTAAAAAATAATAAGAAGACATTGATGACAATGGGTGAGCATTTATTAACTATATCCTTTAAAATTTTCCTCAGAATATTTACGCGACATTTTAAGTCACATAAATATATATTTGTGCATGTATTTTATTGATTCAGTTTTGTTAAAAATTAGGGTATATAATTTATTTTTTAAAGTACAACCGCTTACCCCTTCACACACAAATGCATGAATTCATACTCTGTTTCGCATGAAATATTCTTAATTCATTTTTCAAAACTAATAGAAAAAAAAAATAAAGTTCTCAGATAAAATAAAATTTATATATTCAACAACACATAGTGTTACTATTTTTGTCACGTTTTCAATTTTTTTCGTGGAGTCTACACAACAACAAATCTCGCCTGTCTATTCAGACATAAAATATTTTGCCACAGCTATTTAAAGTCTGGTTTAAGAATTTAGGTAATATGAATTTAATGTTAGCATATATTTTTCACTATAGTGAATAAAAGCTTCAGAAAAATGCAAGCAAATATTTACAATAAATTGTGAATTTCAATAGTTAAGTTATGATTTTATAGAAGAAGAGAGTTGATAAATATATTTAAATATTCACTAACTGTTTGTTGGTATATATATTTACATGAATCACATTATTATATTGAATAATATTAATTTAAATATGAAAATAAATGCATATATATTAATCAGTTTTAAAAATCAAATACAAACACATTTTAAATAAATTTTGTTAAAGAGTTCTTATTGTCCTTGGTAGCGTCTTAAAAGGATGGGCTATACGCTTGTAATAAAACTCGATCCCTATTATCACTGCTTCCTACCATTTAGTTGTCGAAAAAATGTAAAACAATTTCAATCTGTTCGCCCAAGGCCTTCTGTAGGAACGCACTAAAGAGAGCATTATTTCATTTATAGCATTTAAATCTGTAAATCCAAGGAGATAAGGAGGGCAAAACGTGATTTCAAAAAATCTTTCATATCTCAAACAAGAAAGCAAATATCCGTAAAATTTTTGCTTTAAAATATAGCCAACACAAATGTCGAAAGAGCAATTTCTGGAATTTTAGAAATTCGGTCCCAAGGTGGGTGGCAAGGTACCTCAGAGCACCCTATGAGGCCAAAAAAAAAAAAATAGAGATAGATCGTACACAATTTGTATAGGTAGGTTTTACAGGCTTGGAAGTCGAATTAGGATGTTAGATAGTTCAAAATCGGTACATACAGGTTTTTTGTTACATACAAATCAATTGCGGATATTTTCGAATTTGTAAAATTATTAGAATAGACGGGAAGGGGGAGAGGCCAAGGCTCAACATTAGAGAAATAAGAGTTAACGCATTGAAAATTTATACTATTATGTTTTAAGGCCCGATAAGTCGATTTCGGATGTTTTCGAAATTACAGTATTATTACGAAGGACGATAAAGGGTGTGGGCGCAGGGAAAAATATAAAGAAATTCAGATAGAACGTTGGGGATTTGTACCATTAGGTTTAAAACCCTGAAAAAACGATTGCGGATTTTTTGAAAGTGTAAAATAATTAAGAGGGTTTGTGAAGTATAGCAAAGTTAGCTACAATTAAAATTCGCACTTTACGAGTAAAACGTGAATGTGAAGAATTTAGGATTCGGCTGATCACTAGAGTTAGTTCCTGGGTTGAACGAAATTGTAATATGTTAATTTTATAAAGTATTTTGGAAAGAAACTGTATAACAGGGGAAGGAAAATTGCTTTTGAGAGTTAGTTGGAAGGAGAGTAAGAGGGTTAGTAAAAGGCTAACTGTTAGCGGCTAGAGGATATAGTAGGGAGATAGCCGAGAGAAAGGATGGTAGTCGGTTAGAAGAGTTGGAAGCAAGGGAGTAGATAGTTAGAGGTTAGCGGCTAGAAGTTAGTCTGAAGTAAGTCGAGTAGATAGTGGTGTCAGGGAATCCTCCCGCTATCGAAAAGACACTGAGCCGCGAGGGTTAATGAAGTTAAATGTAGTAGTTAGGTTGATTAAGTAAAATTTAAAGTATTAAAGAAGGCTGACCAACTAAGTTTACAAGTTATTAAATATAATTAAACTCCAACGCCCACCTTTTTATTTAAGCTCAAAATAAAAGCTCATTTATTTTATAAATCTGACTTTGTCATTTCTTCATTAATTAATTAAGTAGTTAAGTTTCGGCTTCAAGCAAAAGATAAATGAGTATGGCGACAACAAGGCGTTCGTCACACTGGCTCCCAAATCAAGTCGAATCCCCCCCCCCCCTGCCCGAGAAAGTATTTTTTGACGGCACCACTTGTGTGCTTCAATTTTTTGAGAAGCTTGAATATTTTTTTAACTTTTACAAAATTGATGTATCTGAAAAATATGGTTGGTTAAAATATTCCTTACGAGGTGAACCGAGACAGTGGCATAAATTAATCGCCTGCCATTCACTTGGCTCAAATCCAACCTATGAAGACCTAAAATGTCGGGTTATCAACCTCTTTGCCACTCGGTATGATAGACTAAGATTGAAACATGACCGTTCTCTCCCCCCTCACGAGCGTCAGTGGGAAGCAGTAATAAAACCAGTGGAAAAAACACAAGAAGTTATTAAGTCACAGGAAGCAAGCTCTATTAATTCAACCAACCTAAAACTGGCGATGAAAACTGTATTTCTAGTGACAAAAGTCAAATACAAGTTGAAGCAAACGAGCAAACTTCACCTCTAACACCACTACAGACAAATCTACGTCTGTTATTCAGCCTTTGGATACGGATAAAAAATCCGATAAAATATCTAGTGTCGCGACGGCGGTTGAAAAGGAAAATTAAATTGAAATAACTCTGGCCACTGAAACCGTTAAACCGAGTGAAAGTGAAATCAGTAAATGATTCGGTTAATGTTGGTAACGCACCTTTAGATAACAGTTTTAAATCTATACAGCCGACACAGTCAAACATTTTCGCTGAGAAATTGCACGTAACTAGTCAATATGACCCGCCGGCTAAACTGAAAGAAAATGAGGTTATTTTAAAGAAGGTAATTGCAAAGGTACATTTAACCTCCTCTGAGGTTTCTAGACCAGCTAGCAGCCCTGCATTCGAAAGCACGGAGCGAACGCAGTCTTATGTTGCACCGTTGAACAGTGAGAAGGTGACAGGTTCGAACCCCCCTCAACACAAGGACCAGATTCCCGTTGCAACACCTCCTCTGAACGGTGACAAGATTCCGGGTGCAACAACCCCCCCGGGGAGTGACCAGGAACCAGGTCCGAACCCTCCTCAGGACAACAGCGATCCTGTAACGTCTGACCTGAATCTGCAAGCCACCAACGCTGCAACTCCACTGACCAGTCTGACCCGCATCTCTAATTTTGCTGATATCAAGGATGCCAGGACAATCTGTCAGGTCGTATCGTCCATTATTTTAATTTTTCTCAAGTATTGGTCTATTAGAGCAGTTATGAAATCTACGACATGTAGTAAAAAAGCCATTTGGACTTTCAACCATGAGCTAAAAGCCATGAACTTTCTAAAATATCAAAAGTCAAAATTTAAACTTTTAGCATGAACTTTCAAACTCCCGAAATTTCATGTATTGTTTACATGTCATAAATTTTTTTCTGTTATTTTTATAGCCATCGACAGCAGAAATTAGTACGATAATTTTTTTTTCTCTTCTTTGTATACATTTCCCCCTCTTTAGTTTTGTGAATAATCTATATGTATGTACGTTAATGTTTTTTGTTTTTTAGCCATCACGAGCTGTGATTAGTGCGATAAATTTTCTTACGTTTTGTATATAAATTTTCTCTCTAGTTTTTTGACATGATCTATATGTACATACTCTAATCTTTTTCTATTTTGTAGCCGTCCACGCCAGTTTGAAAAAAAAAACTTTTTGAAATATTTTGTATATATTCCTTATTTATATTTTTCTCAATGTCTTATAAATTGTATAAAATGAAATTTGATAAATTGTATAAAATTAATATTTCTTATTTTAACTTTTGTATGCTACACTAAAAGTTTTTATGTATGTACAATATATTAATGTGGGGTTAAAAGAATTTCTTTTCTCGCTATTTTCCATGTAAACTCGCGTTTAACGACTAACTTTAATCAAACTAACAATTTAGTTTCTTCCGTATGCAAATAGCTAGATGAAATATTAATTATATATAAAATTATGTCGTTTATCTATATAAAAGTGTAGTTCACGTCTATTTTTGATTTATACGTTAAAAAGAGTTTTAATTTTAGAAATTCTGATATCCAGCCGTTCATCTCAAAAACCCAATCTGCAGATTTCTTCAATTGTTACTTTTGATGCTAAAGGAGGTATTTTTGGAACTGTGCCAGCGTTTTACTTTTCTGAAGTCAAAGGTGCTTTCTTTGATGCATGCCAACAGCGGATCTCTTTCAAGATCAATCTGATAGTGGACAACTGAAAAATATTTTTTTTTTTTGCACTCTCAAGCTGTTTTCTGGGTCAAGACTGACCTTCAGATGGATAAAGAAATAGCAAGTTTTTTTGGTCAATAAAAATGCTTTTCTTAATGTACAAGGTGCACAAGTCAAGAGCTTAATGTTCCAAGTTAAATTGAATAATGATCGCATTTTCTGTTTAAGCGATCCCTTTTGTACTATTTTTTTTTAAATTAATGATTTTTTTTTCCTTTCCATTTCGTGAGGAAAGTTGATCTGTAATTCCCATCTGTATCGTTGGACTTTTAAACTAAGTTTAGTGCATAGACTTTTCTGTCGTAAAACACCTCAGATGGAGCTTAAAAAATATTTTTATCATAATTTTTTCCTGAGTGGACAGTTTTTAAGCTCGGCACTCTTATTTTTTTTTCACTATTAGATTTTTAAAAAAGCCATTAGTTATTGTTGGACAGTTTAATTTAAGTTTTGCCCCCTCTTTTTATTTCTAAAGTCTTATGCAGTTTAATTTTAGCAGTAAGTAACTGTGGCTGTTTTTCACTTAACATAGCATTGTTTTACTTTAAAATTTTCACTGGTAAAAACCCGTTGGGGATTTTTACGTGAATTGTTTTTCTTTTGGGGAGGAACTGTGAGGTATAGCAAAGTTAGCTACAATTAAAATTCGCACTTTACGAGTAAAACGTGAATGTGAAGAATTTAGGATTCGGCTGATCACTAGAGTTAGTTCCTGGGTTGAACGAAATTGTAATATGTTAATTTTATAAAGTATTTTGGAAAGAAACTGTATAAAGGGGGAAGAAGATTGCTTTTGAGAGTTAGTTGGAAGCAGAGTAAGAGAGTTAGTAGAAGTCTAGCTGTTAGCGGCTAGAGGATATAGTAGGGAGGTAGCCGCGAGAAAGGATGGTAGTCGGTTAGAAGAGTTGGAAGCAAGGGAGTAGATAGTTAGAGGTTAGCGGCTAGAAGTTAGTCGGAAGTAAGTCGAGTAGATAGTGGTGTCAGGGAATCCTCCCGCTATCGAAAAGTTACTGAGCCGCGAGGGTTAATGAAGTTAAATGTAGTAGTTAAAATTATTTGTGGTTGATTAAGTAAAATTAAAAGTATTTAAGAAGGCTGCCCAACTAAGTTTACAAGTTATTAAATATAATTAAAGTCCAATGCCCACCTTTTTATGTAAGCTCAAAATAAAAGCTCATTTATTTTATAAATCTGACTTTGTCATTTCTTCATTAATTAATTAAATAGTTAAGTTTCGGTTTCAATCTAAAGTTAAATAGATACGGCGTCTAGAAAACGTTCGTCACAGGGTGGGAACGATGGGCAAAGTACACTCGCGCACGGCGCTTTTGCTTACGTTGCTGCAGTCAGTGGAGGCCCGGACCAATTATTCAACCAATGATATATATATATTAATATTTATAATTTTCCCTTACGATAATATCGTGATTCATTTGAAGTGTCTAACATAAATGCGTGCGCACAGTGCAGTAGGGGTTCGGTGCGACATTTTTCCAGGTTAGATTATATATATATATATATATATGATAAAAATTAATGTAAATTTAAAAATTCATCAATTATAGTGATTAATTTAAAAATAGTGACCTGCGGAGCGGGGGTAGACTGTTATATATATATATATATATATATATATATATATAGGCCATTTTTAAAGAACAATAACGCTGCAGTCAATCTATATTTGCTCGTATCACTTGCAAAAAAATAATAAACACTGTAATATTTTATTTTTTATAAATTTCTTTTGGTTGGATATTTTTCTAAAAGATCGAAAGTACGCTTTTTCCTCATAGAAAACAAAAAATTACAAAATACTGCTATTAAGAAAAGAAAAAAATAAAGTTAACAAAAAATAATTTTTTTATGTCCCAATTTGCACTGTTTAATGTAAGAGATTAAAAATCTATTACTAATTAAACAATAAATCAAGTAATTTACATTTTTTTTTTCAGAAAGTGTTAAACCTAATTAGTAATATTAGATATCTCTGTAATATTATTTATAATCTGTCATTTAATTTCAAATACAGATATTAACTTTTGACCCTTTTAAGTAAAATTAAGACAAATGTTTATGCTCTCTTAAAAAGTAATTTTTTATTTTCAAATTATTACTAATGCATACTTTCAGTCTTCTGCAATAATTTCAATAATAGTAGTAATGAAAGAAACTGGAAATTAAAATACACTTTCAAACTTCAGTTTAAATTAAACCATTCATATAAAATACTCTCCATAAAAATTTCATTAAATAAAAGTTCGTTAAAATATAAATAAAAAATAAAATAAATAAAAAATCTTGATGAGGCAAGCTCAGTCGAGACCTTCTCAGCAAATAGTAAAGCTTTCTGAAAAAATTTTGGGTGGAATTTATAATGCTTGAAATAATGAAAGAAAAGAAATTGAAACAATAAAAATATACACCAACATGCATGCATTTCTTATTGCAATTCTTTGAATTCTAAATTCAAATTTGCAACACGATACTTATTTTCTAGTATCTTTCTGTCTTTTCATAATTAAGATTTGCTTTTTAATTCTCACCAATTTATATCACTGTCAATTACGATTTATTTTGAATTATCTCTGATGCCTACATTATATTTTTGTTTTTTTAATTTATACCAAAAGTGTCACAATACATTTTAAAGCAAAAAGAACTATTACTTTCTTTAAATATTCGTTCCATTTATCAGAATATTGTATTTTAACGTACTATGTCACAAAATATAGTATTCTCATTATTGTTCTGAAAAATTACTTTTTCATGAAGATACATCTAAGCCAAAAAAATAAAAATAAAAATAAAAATAACATAGGTACAAAAATATTCTGTTTTTGTGTACATTTTATATACAGAAGCAGTAAATGCAAAAATAACGTATATTTCTCTCTATATATTCTTTGAATGTAGAGAAACTTTCCAAAGCTCTAAAATTCAGAACCTCAAAGAAACATAAATATAGAAAAAAAAAAAAATACATTTTTTAGAAAAGCTAACTAAACAAACTTTCTCCTTCCAACATAATTTATATAAACAGTCATAGATACATTTATTATTGTATTTTTCTTTGTAGATTTTTTTTTCTGTACGTCTTTCAAGTATACCAGCATAAATAGACTTGAATAAATTTTATTATCTAAAAACCTATAATTTTATAAGTCAAAATGTTGCGAAAGAATTTAAAGAAAACCTACATTGGCATTTTCAAAGTTGAATAGAAGCTTATAAAGTGTTTCTCTTTTCAAACGTATTATAAACAGTAGATGTAAAATAAATTATATATCTACAATTTAGTATAATGAATAAAATATGTAGCTATTTAATTATGAAAAAACATACATTTAAATTGATTGTTTAAAATGTACTATGCATTTTTTTCTTCAACATTTCTTCTTCAATAACATTTTAACCCTGCTATTCTGTTCTGGTCTATTTGATCCAAGACGTCTTTTAACTCTTTATAAAGGAATGGCAGTTTCGAAATATTTTCTACCCATTTTTTGACTTTACTAGTGTGGGATATACATTAATTTCCTGAAAATATTTTTATTTTATTTATATAGATTTATAATTTTCAAAATTGTACAAATGTATAGTAAATGGTAACAGAACAGCAGGGTTAAAGTGTGAAAAACTGCTGTTACTCTTGATAAATTTAAGTATAATAATGAAAAAATTCTGATATGATACATGCAGATATTATAAAAAGCAAAAACAATCTTAAGCTAAGTAATGGTTAACCATTTGTATTTTGCGGATTGTATCACGCTTTTAAAATATTTCTGCAGTATATTAAGAGGAAGGTTGAATTTATATTTTATAAGTAAAGTAACTAATGCGCCACAAATTAAAAGAAATATTTCCATAAGGAAGGTTTCAGTAATAATAAAAATATTCTCTTACTTGTTAAACATCCTGCAATTTTGCATATATAATAACGTGCTAAATGCTACCGGTCATGTTAATTTTTTTAGAACGAGGTGTATATCTTATAGGATAAATAGTAAACTTTTTTTTAAATTTTTTTTTACTTTAGAAGAAAGTTCATTTATCTTTTTTATGAATTTTTTAAAGAAACTTTGAGCAATTTGTTCTCTTTCTCTCTCTCCCCCTCTCTCTCTATATATATATAATCTTAGGTGTAGCCAAGATTGTCAAGAAATATCTGTGGATACAGAAAAACAAAGTGCTTGACTGGCCAGGTAACAGATTTGAACCCAATAGAGAATTTGTTTTGTATGAAAAAAAAAAAAAAAAAAAAAAAAAAAAAGTCGCCGAAAAGCAACCGTTCTCTGCTACTGCACTTGTTGAAGCAATAAAGCATGTCTGTCACACAGATATTTCTAAAGCTTACTGCAAGTCATTTATAGCATGCCTAAGTGGATAGCACAAGTTATTAAAAACAAAGGAGGCTCTACAAAATACTGAATTTATTTACAGTAATTAACCATATACATTACATTTAGATATTTTATATGTAAAATATGTAGGTTATTTTTGAGGAATTTCATTAAATTAGATTTTTCTATAGGTTGTCCTAAACTTTTGAAAATGACTGTATAATAAATTCTGTTGAAAATAAAATTTATGATCAATAAATTTTGTACGTGAAATTTATTTACCTTTCTGATTTGTCTCTTGTTCAAAATATAAAATTTTTATAATTGGAAAAGAAAAATGTAAAATATATAAAACACGATATGTTATTACATCAACATATTCGTAAGTAATGACAAAAATAATAAATATGCGATAGATATAATTTCACTGTCAACACAAGGAAAAATGAATTGTTTCCAGCGGCAAAAGTAAATAAATAAATATTAATGAAAATCAGTCTTATTGAAATTTACATTGATTTGTGTAACCGAAATACCTGATTATTATCATTAAAATCTAATAACAACTCTAGATCCAATAAAAAAAAAAATGATAAAATAAAATAAATATACATGAATGCAACAAAAACCATATTTTGAAATTTTGCAAACATTACAAAAAATTCAGTTTGGTATTTGTACTAAACACTTCTAAATTGTAATTAAAAATATCGTACGTGTTTTGTATCACATCATTTATTTAGTTATTTATTTTGTTATAATTCAAAATTTATTTTTGTATTTTTTATACACTTTTTATATTTTTATTGACACTTATTATATTTATTTATTTTTTCTTATCTGATTTGAAATACAAGTATGTTTTAAAATTATTTAAATTGTGTATTTTATTTCAATGCTTTGAATTAAATGCAGAAGATTTGAAAGCAGAAGATAAACATTTGTGTTTATTTCTTCGAGTGTTTCCTGAAAAGCTTATAAAAGAAAATCTTCAGAAGTCTGTTCATCAAAGATGCACATTTTGTCTTCAAGTGTTACATATAAAAGTTCGCTTATTAAATATCTTTAGCTTATTAAATATATTTATTTATTTGACATATTAGAATCCAAGAATTCCATTTACTTACTTAAAAAAAAAAAAAAATAGATAATAATTTATGTGTTTTATGTTTAGGTAAAAAATAAATTTTCCAACGTTAAATATTTATAACTAATAACTATTTTTATCTGTTTAATTAAAAAAAAATAGCAAGGCATTAGCATTTTTTTTTTTTTTTTTATTTACCGATATTAATTTAATTTTCTTGATACTGTAAAAGTTATTCATAATGTACAGGAAATTATTTTAATAGAATTACCTAAAGCTTTAATATCCCATGCATGGAATAAATCAGTGCTTAAAAATATATTTCAACAGTGAGATATAGCGAAATGTGGATAATTGAATCCAGTGATCCGAACTGGACTTTTGAAATAAGTTTAATGAAAATGTCATGGAAAAGTGCGATCTCCATCGAGTTTTCATTTTATTTGCTATAGGTTTAATATGTGGAATTTACCCTATTCGTAATTTTTTTTCCATCAAAAACCGGTGTTATATACTACTCGAAACGGATATGTCTGTGATAATGCTCGAAGAAATTTTGAATAGTCGATGAAAAGCCGTGCAAATTATGAACGATTAACTTATCCATTAATTTATCGGTTCAACATATAGGTTGACTTTATCACTCTCCATTTTATTTTTTAAATAAATTTAAAATATTTTAATTACTTTTTTTTTTTTTTTTAATATATCCTTTTTTATTAGGACTGAGAGTCTATTAGTCTCAATCTGGGATTTTTGCGTTGTCGTTTTCGATAGTTGGAAATTTGTTGAGATCTAAAATTTATCGAAAATGTAATTAATTAATTTGAAAGCGATATTATAAATTGAAAAAAGAAAAAAAAAAAAAAAAAAAAAAAACTAATAGTCCTCCGTCATAAAATAAATTCTGTTTTTGCCAGAATTTCATCAAAATCTTTTTATTATTATTATTATTATTATTATTATTATTATTATTATTATTGAAAGAAAAATAAAAGAAAATTAATAATAATCAGTATAGTTACAAGCGATATCAAAAAAGTTTTTTTAATAATTTTGAATTAGGAAATAAAAAGTGCGCGTGAAATAATATGAAATAAAAATAAGTAAAAAAATGAATTTAATGATTTAATGTTTTTTTGTTTTTTGGGGGCTGATCATGCGTATAAAAATGCGTATTAAAACGAGTCGAAGAAGGAAGCGAAATAAGTATTGAGTTATATTACGATAAATACGATACATAGTATTATACGATAGATTAGACCTATCGTCCAGGGCTAGTAGGCATTTTCGTTGAAAGAAATAGTTTGTTCATTCGGTCCAACTTGCACATTAGTCCGGTGAGGTACAACTGTCACATTAGTCCCTTGAGGTACAACTTTCACTTTAGTCCCGTCAGGTACAACTTGCACATTAGTCCCCTTTAAATATAGTGACCTGCGAAGCTCGCAAAGCATTCGTTGATTCACTACCTAAATTGATTTTTTTTAATAATAATTTTAATAAATAATTTTTTATTTATTTATTTTAATGTTTAATTATTTACAGGCAGAAAAAAATATTATATGGTATTTATAGTATTTAGAAATACATTTTTCAATTAAAAGCTCAAACAGTTCTACTAAACAAATTAATTTTTTATTTATTTATTTATTTATTTATTTATTTTATATATGGTTTGGAAAATTGATTAATAACGTATATTATACATGGTGCGATACACATTTGAGAAGTGTTGAATCGTACTTACACCAACGATTGAAATTTGATTGAATTGAACTACACTAAAAGTCGAAAGATAAAAATAATAAAATTTCGGAAACTATTAAAGAAAAAATAATAAATAGAACCTGCTATATATAAGTATTTCGATTTCATTGTACTGCCATGTGTATGTAATTACTCGAGTAGATTTTACACTCTAATTCTTATAATACCCTGATTATATTCTTTAAACAGTATTTTAATATTAATCTTAATAATCGTAATAATCATAAATATGCTTCTAGCGCAGTTGCATGCAGCTTATTTCAAACAATAGTCATATGTACACTTACATATTTTATTATTATTATTTTTTAAATCAAATTTAAATTGTTTTCACCAGTATATATGTATTATTTGTTTGATTATAGCATAATTCTTTGTTTGTTTGATTATAGCATAACTGTAATATTCATACTTAGTCTTATATATATATATATATATATATATATATATATATTAAATGAAAAAGAAATTGAAATATGTTAATTTTAAAATTTGTAAATATATATATATATATATATATATATGGCATTAGTATGGCATTAGTATCTTTATGATCGAGTTCACTCGGTCTCATTTTAACAATCATCAGTATAGTAGATACAGTGATTTATTGAACAAATTTCTTATCCGTTTTCCTAGGACGCAGTGTGGGTTACTACTGCAAACTAATTTTCTTAGAGTTTAGGGAAAATTGACATCAAATTATCATATATGATTTCTAACTATATTTTTTCTAAAAATCATTCAAAGCAGTTTCGTAGAAGATCAGTCTTCCGTTATATACTTTTGCAGGCATTGTTCTAGGGAACGACTGACAATGACTAGCGACAGCTAATTTTTTCCAAAGAACAAGATAATTGATAGCGATTTTTCATCTAGAAATATATATATATTATTTTTTCCAAATCATCCAAATGATTTCCAAATAATAATAAAAAAGAAAAAGAAAATAAATAAATAAATAGATCAAAATTTTGGCCATATTTCTCCCAGGGTTAAGCATATTCCAGCGATATTTTACAGCGGTGAAGCAAGTGGTTAAAAGAGCATCTCCTTTTATTTCCAAGAAAATCAAGCTTCTGCCTGATTTTTCAATGGACGAGAAATAGATAACTCTGAATGCTAATTTTCGTGGAGACGAGGAAAAGTCAAATAGGTATGATTTCTCGAAAAATATTTAACCGTATGTTTTTATAAAAATCTTCATATCAATTTCCTACTAAACCCAAACTGGCTGAAGAGTTGACAGCGAATGCAAATTTTCTGAAAATGGAGATAAGTGCAATCGAGGTTTTACTCCATAAAACTCTTAACCAAAAAACTTTCCTGAAAGACATTATATCTATTACAAGGTAAACATAATTTCAGCCATATTTTGAAACAGGAGGATAAAATATTAACAAAAAGAGAGAATTTTGGTGATAAGGGAATGAATCTAATTTTTTTTTTAACCCCAAAGTTCATCAAATTTGTAAATGCATTTTCGAGGAAACCCATTATATATATATATATATATATATATATATATATATATATATATATATATATATGTATATATATATATATATATATATGTATATATATATATATATATATATGTATATATATATATATATATGTATATATATATATATATATGTATATATATATATATATATATATATATATATATATATATATATATATATATATATATATATATATACATGTATATATATTTCTTCAAACAACATTCAAAAGGTTAACAGTTAACGTGAAATCCCCCCACACACCATATATCTCATTTATCCTATATGTTTGAACTGGCCGTTAAAGGGTTAACAGCGAAAGCAAATTTTACAAATATTGACAAAAAACCCAATGGTTTTCTTACCCTCAAAAAGCTGTAACCCCAAAATTTTATCAAAACTTTTATCTATTTCCGAGTAAACTCGATTTCTTATATATAATGCAAAAGGTCGCTAAAGGGATAACAGTGAAAGTGAATTTTCCGGATAAACCCAGTCATCTTTTAACCTAAGAGAACCACTAAGCCGAAACTTCTATTAAATTTATTATATTCATTTACAAGTGAACATAAATTTTGTTATGTGTTGAAAGTGGCCAAGAAAGGGTTAACAGCGAATGCAAATATCGCTGAAAATGAGGATATTTCCAATCTCTTTCTTACCCGACAGGACCCCTAAATCGAATCTTTCATGAAAATTTTTATATCCATTTCGGCGAAAACCCAAATAGTTCTGTATAATGCAGGTGGTCTAAATGATTAACAGCGAAAAATAATTTTCCTGAAGATGAAGATCTTCCCAATCGCTTTGTTATCCCACCCCCACCCCCCGAAATAAAAAAAAAATCTAAATCCAAAATTTCATTAAAATTGTTGAAGCCGTTTCTGAAATCTCCAAGACATACATGTATATAGCCGAACCTTCTTAACGTAAATCTCAAGATGGATAAAAGATGTGTTCATGTTATCAGTAAATTATGATATCCGTAACTGAGAATCTAATCTTCATTCTTCGGAAATAGTTTATGTTAAAAGCAATTCATATTAAGCGTGTTCACGTTAACGAGGTTCGACGATATATTAGGGTGGGCCGAAAGATGGATGCTTTCCAATGCGATTTCAAATAGTCAAAAAAAAAAAAAATCTTATTTGTTATTTTCAATTTGGGAAAAAAACATAAATTAAAACAAATAAATATGTATGTCTTTAGCGCATGATCTTCAAAGTTCGATAAAAAGGTAAAAAAAGGTCAAATTATTGTATATGTATATTTATATATTGATGTACAAAAATTATTATCTATAATACACCTTTCAAAGGCTCCCTTTTAACACGCTTTCCATATTTCTTTACAGATGTTTATATTATTTTACAGTTTTTAAATCGCACATAAGCCATAAACTTATGTAATATTAACCCAAAATTCGATTTTTTTTTTTTTTTTTTTTAACACATCCAACTTGCTAGGAAATTTAATGAATCAAATATTTTCTTACATACGTAGGCATTTGTGTCCTTTATCTATATATATAAAAGAGCAGAGTCTGTCTGTGTGTGTGTGTGTGTGTGTGTTCGCTATAGAATCCTAGGCCATTTCACCGAGCGGGACCAAATTTGGCACGGTTAATGTTTACGACCCGAGAAAGACAACGCCGCAATCGATTTTACAAAATTCGCCCCCCAAGGGGGGGAGGGGTTCAAAACGTAATTTCACAAAATCCTCCATATCTCAAACAAAAAAACAGATATCCGTAAAATTTTTGCTTTTAAATATAGCTAATACAAATGTCTAAAAATTGGTTTCTGGAATTTTTGAAATTCGGTCCCCAAGGGGGGCGGGGGGGGGGGCAAAACGTGATTTCACATGCGTAAGGGAGGGCTATGGGGCAAAAACAAATAGAAATACAGTTAGGCCGTACAAAATTGGTACAGATAGGTTTAAGAGGCCTGCAAGTCGAATGGGGATATTTTCGATTGTGTAAAGTTATTAGGAGGGGCGAGTAGGGGGGGAGGGGAGGGGGGGGGGGCAAAAAAATAAAAATAGTGTCAGATCGTTCAAAATTGGTACATAGAGGTTTTCGATACTTACAAATTGATTGCGGATATTTTTGAATTTGTAAAATTATTAAGAGGGGCGGGTAAGGGGGTGGGGCAGTAAGGGGGGGATATGGGGCAAAAACAAATAGAAATTAATGCCAAATTAATGATAATTAGCCGATCATTAATGCCAAAACTCAGTAATATATCCAAATTACAAGAGAAACTTGTTCAAAATCATACAATATTTATTTTTTTTTAAAGTACAGTCACCAAAAAAAAAAAAAAAAAAAATCGCCCCCCCCCACCTAATTTCGCCGTAAATTATCGTAGAAACATACGGCTGGTACATATCGATCTGTAATAATGTCTAGGTTTTGATGGTGTAGTTAGATTTTGCTTAAGGGGTCGTCTACATATTAAAACAGGCGTAAACTTCATTTTTTTCATTGACGACCCCTATTTTTGACTTCATATTCAGATTTCTGAGATCAAGGCGGTTCGAAAAACATACCTATTTATATACTTTAAATCAATTCTTAATAGAGTTACACGTGAAAATGTATTAGGGGTCCGTCTATACATTTAGAAAATATAAATCGTGATCTACCACCCAGTATACATTATTTATTAAGTTTTACACCGGAAATAAATTTCAGAAATGTTAATTATAAAATAAAAAATGACTCTAATCACAGAACTCTCTGAGTTAGTTTACGAATTAAAAGATTTTTATTGCTTTCTATTGATTAAACATATAGTTCACTTCATACGGAGAAAATTAAATAGCTTGAATCATATGAACCCTACAATGTTGAACTACAAAAATCTAGATACCGAGGTAAAAGAATAATATTAATACTGATAATCTACTTCTTTTGGGTACATTTTGTTTTATACAGTAAGCCCCGCATGAAAATATTACTATGAAATTTTACATTTAATTTTAGGCGTACAAACCAACTTTAAAAAATTAAACTAAAATCTGAGAAAGGATATTTAACAATTTTGTGACCGCTGACATAGATTCAAGTCATTTGGAAATCTGTAACTCCTACAATGGGCGTTTCTTTCACAATTTGTGTGTTACGATATTTCTTAAAAATATTCCTTATCTTCATATTTATATAAACAAAATAGTATGAATACAAATACTTTCACTAGAAAGAGTATAGTTATTATGTATATTCATATGAAAAATAAATATGGATATAGAAATAACGGTTTCTTATTGCCTAGAATGAATATTCCCCGTTCTGCAGCCGTCTATACTGTACGTGAATTCTTAATTTTAAATGCTTAAAATCTATATCTTTAAAAGTAATAAGACATATTACTTTGTTTTAAATTCTTTTTCCATGATAAATGTGACGCCAGTTTTACGCCGTGATTAGAATAATCGAGAATAAATAATATTGCGCCTTGTTTCAATGACAGATTTTAAAAACTTAAAAGAAAAAAAAAATCCACTATAGTTTAGTGTTAAAAAACCTTTAATAAAAATTTTACATTTTATTATATTACGTTATGCCATAAAATTTAAATAGCATAAACGGTAGAGTAAACGAATGCGAAAATGTCACAACAAGAAAATTTGTTTTAAAAAATCTGGTAAAAAGTAATAAATATTAATTATATTTATTTTTAAAAAGGAAAAATAAAAGTATTGTTCATTGCGTATTGCTCTTTCAAATAATAATCTTCGTCTTACCGTGAAAAAAAAAAAAAAAAAAACGGCAACAGGGATAAAATTGATTTTTAGCAGTGAGAAACTAGGAAAAGTTATGTAATATATAAGAACAAAGACTTAAAGACATTTCAAAATCAAGTATACTCATTTTTGTAATTTTTCTAAAACTTTACATTGTAAAATAAAATTATTTTACATACTTTCAATTAAATCATTTAAATTTTGTCTTCAGCATTCGATGTAGCAAATGCCATTGACATTTATGCATACCAGCGTCATATACGAATATGCAAACTAGTTTTTTTTTAATACTGTTTCCGCAATATAGAGGCGGGGCTTCATTTCTTTTGAAATTCTTTCACATTCTCTCGCTTGCATTGCGATTATTTTATAAAAAGTAATGTAATTTATATCATAAACATCGAAATGCTGCTTAGAAAACAATTAGAATAACATAAATGTAAATTAAAATAGTTTTTCGTCAAAATGTATACAGATATTTACTCACAGAGGATACAAATTATAATAAGTGACAGCCCCCTAAGAACAGTAAAAAATGAAATATCACTGTAACTCAAAAAATAATGTTAGGAACGAGCTGTTAATTTGGCAACCACTGTTTTTGATGATGTCAAATTCTATTCGTGCAAAAATTAATATAGGTCATAATTCATAATTTTTTCAAATATGAAATTATTAATAATTTTCATAATTCAAAAAATGTTTTTTATCAAAAATATGCATGGAATATGTTTGGTTCACTTCTTTCTATCGTATAAAAAAAAAAAAAAAAAACAGAATTTGAATATTGTAATTATTTTGGAAGATATGAATTATTATTTGTCACATTCATTTAACATTAGCATCCTCATATTTTGACAGCTTATAACTCTGTGAAAAATTGAGCAAAATATATAAACTATACCATTTTCCGCGATGATTTGATCCATAGAATTCAAATAAATTATAAAAAGTGGGGGCTACCATAGCAAAAAATGAAGTTGATGCCAGTTTTAATATGTAGACGACCCCTTAAGCAAAATCAAACTATACCATTACAAACTAGACTTTATTACAAATCGATTGGTACCAACCATCAAAAATATGCATGGAATATGTTTGGTTCACTTCTTTCTATCGTATAAAAAAAAACAGAATTTGAATATTGTAATTATTTTGGAAGATATGAATTATTGTTTGTCACATTCATTTAACATTAGCATCCTCATATTTTGACAGCTTATAACTCTGTGAAAAATTGAGCAAAATATATAAACTATACCATTTTCCGCGATGATTTGATCCATAGAATTCAAATAAATTATAAAAAGTGGGGGCTACCATAGGAAAAAATGAAGTTGATGCCAGTTTTAATATGTAGACGACCCCTTAAGCAAAATCAAACTATACCATTACAAACTAGACTTTATTACAAATCGATTGGTACCAACCACATGTTTCTACGACAATTTATGGCGAAATTAGGTGGGGGGGATAGATTTTTTTTTTTTTTTTTTTTTTTTTTTGTGATTGTACATGTTTTCTACAGTATGATCTTATCAGTCACATTGAAAATTAATATTTTATGTGAATATTGTAAATGTTTCATTATTGCTATTATTATTGCTATTATTATCATTTGCTGTGTTTTAAAGTTTAGCTATATTTTTAATGCAGAGATACAGTTAAAATGTCCAAATTGATCGTGGAAATGAAAACTTTGGCTACTCCACCATTAAATGTTAAATTCCGTCAAATGGGTCATATGCTAAAGCCGTCCCCACTTAGCCAACCATTCAAATATGTATTCAATAAACAAACAAAACAAAACAAAAAAAGTCTAAATTTTTATTTAGGCTCGTCTATATTGATTTTTTTCCTTTTTAATTTAAAACTTTCTGGCTTTAGCTTAAAACGCTATAGCAATGGTTGTTTAACTTTATAATAATGTTCAATACAAATCTTATTATTATTATTATTATTATTTTTTTTTTTTGCCTGACGCTCTAATAAAATAAACTATAAACTAACATTCATTTCATCTGTATTAAATTTCGGCATAATATTTTTAAAATCTCGGTAAATTGTATATGTCTTCACTATTCAAACAATTTCAATGAAAACTTGATATAATACGAAGGTAAATATTGAAAATATTATCTAACTGAAACACTTAACTCGAAACACTATTTGATAATATACGAAAAAGAAAACATATGAAAAAAATCGATAAACAGAAAAATAAATTTATAGTAATAGATTTATTTTCATAAAAGTACAATAAAAGTAATTGCAGACGATTATTTACAATTCTAAATTCATTTTCTTTGTTTATTTACAGAAGATGAAATTATTTGTTATCAATAGCAACATTGATATATATTTTTTTTCAATATTCATTACATTGACGTCACGACAGTAAAAATAACGCCATAATAGAAACATTTTACAAGATAGCAAAAAAAAAAAAAAAGTACCTTTATTAAACCGAAGTTTTTAAGTTATAACTTCATTAAAAAAAATGATAGGAATTTCTATCTAACTAACCTTGGATTATTCGGCAAACATTGATACAGAATGACACTTCCGTTCCACTCCACATGGCGCGGAGGACACTTCCGTTCGCGAAAACATGTGGTCGCAGAAAAAGAAATTAACGCCAGCAGCAGTTTTTTTTTTTTTTAAATATAATATTTAGTGATATATTTATCATATCTTTTTCATAAATCAGACAAATTTATAAACTTCTAAATGATATTTAAATTAACTCATATTATTATTATTATTATTATTATTATTATTATTATTATTATTATTATTTAATATAGCGTTCTTTGCAAATTTATGTCAAAGTCTGAAGAAATAAAAATAATATTTTAGAATATTTACATATATAAATATCCAAATATAATTCTACAAAATAATATAAAAATTAAAATAAAATAAGTACCCATAGGATATTTAATATAAAGTTTCTTGAATTGAAATTAGATTCCCGAAACCCGTTCAAAGTAATACTATTTATAGATTTCATTAGTATGGATATATGTATTTTATATTCTATAGCAAATCTAAATATTCTTAATGCAGTTCCAGATTTAAAAAAAAAAAAAAAAAAAAAAAAAAAAAAAAAAAGAAATATCGGCTTTTTTATTTAAAAAAAAGAAATCAAATAAAAATCTAGGATATCTTTCTTCAATGTCTTTGGGGAATTAACATCGTTTTTTTAAGAAGCTTTTAATAGCGATTTTGAAAAAGAAGTAGTTGGCAGTATTTTAAGAGAATTTTCAATAATTTCGTAATAAATTATGGACAGATTATAGAAATTACATCATGCGAAAAATTAATAGAAATTTAATACAATTTTATACATGACAGGAGTTTAATTTCTTAAAAATAGTAACTGAATTCAAATAGGTGTGTTGTAATTAGGATAATAAAGTAAGTTTTAAAAACATCTTTATAAATTTCGGTATTATTTAGATTGCAGTGTTGAATGTTTAAACAGAATAGCGTTAATGTTTGAAAACTTACTTGTTTATATTAAGAAATCTTGAATATTATCCGTGTGAATTTTAATTAATTAGTAATTTAAATGAAAACATTAACATGTAGAAACAATTAATGTATATGCTCATTTGATGATAAACGAAGTTTATTGTTTAAATATAAATTATTTAAATATATTAGTGGAAAGTTAAAGATGGAAAGTTAAACAGTATAAGTTTGTAAAGATGAGTTACTTTATCCATTTCTATTCTATGTATTCTTGCTCTATTCTCATTTTAAAAAAACAGCTGTGGAATATTCGTAAATTATTTTGTTAAAATATTCAGAGAAAAACATAAGCGTTTAATCATATTTACAATATTACTTGAATAAATCTATTGTTATATATCCTAAAAATTGTAATACGGTATTCTAATTATACTAACGTAAAATTAAAAGAAATAATATTAAACCTTTTTTTTTTACTAGTTGTTTGAGCATTTCACATTGTATAATATTATACAAATTTACATTTAAATGACTATAAGGTATGTTTTTATGAAAATACTTTTATCCCGGTTGTAATAATAATATTTAGTTTTTCACTAACACTGATTCTTCTGCCATAATAATATTCATGAGAAAAAATGTTTTAAAGGAAAAATAATATTATATATATATATACAATTACCATGAGCGTATATTTTCGCATATCTTTTAATCGTACAATACTGCATAGAAGCAAAATAATTTCATAATTTTGAAACATTGAATTGTGTATTTAGAAAAGAAGTATTTTGTAAGAGATTGAATGTTTATTTTATTAATCAGTTTTGAGTTTATGACATAAGTGCATTTCAAGGGGTTCTGTATTTCAGCTAATACACTGTAAAAAAAAAAAACGGAAGCTTTTACAGCATAATGTGCAGGCACCCATATTGCCAGCACATTCTGCTATTAAATAAGGCAATTTACAGCGGAAACATCTGTAAGAAAAAAATGTTTTACGGCTGTTTCTGCTGTAAATTACTTCTTTTTTACTTCCCCCCTTCCATGCACCCATATTGCCAGCATATTATGCTGTAAATCTACCGTTTTTTTTTTTTTTTTTTTTTACAGTGTACGACGCCAACGCGCAATTTAATACTCCCTGGATCTGAATAGATTAGTTTTCAGTTTTTACGAATAAAGTGAACGTACGTGAATAACTTCGAAATGTATTTAGATATTTAGTATTATTCGTAAATTGGCACTTAAATAGTTAAGTGCTTTTCCTTAAGTAATAATCTCACCTAACTAACTCATGTTAAATAAAAGCATTTATATAATGACAAGAATTAAATCATAATACGTTCTGTAAATAGTAAGAAAAATTTTTGTCAATAGTGATATAAAAGACACAAAATTAAACTTATGATTTTACATATTTCTAATAACAACACGAAAAAAATTGATATGCATCTGCTTATTACAACGGCTTATAATTGCTGATATTACATCTGATTATAACGAGAAAAATTTATTGATAAGATATATGATTGTAATTTAACACATACAGTCGAACATCGTTAATGTGAATACTGTTAACGTGAATTACTTTTAACATGAACTGTTTCCACAATCCCTATCAAAAAGCTGATTATTTTATTTATATAAAGATTAGTTACTGATAGCAGGAATTTCTGATAACACGAACAAGTATTTTATCTCCCTTGATATTCACTTTAACGATGTTTCGACAGTATATATATATATATATATATATCGAACAAATTATGAGCAACTGTTTCTGCTAGTGAACAATTGTTGTTTTGTTATTTTACATTTTTTAGAAAAAAAATTAACAGAAATTATGACCTGGAAATAATCATATCTAAAAGAAGACAAGTGTCTGTGTGTGTGTATCTGAGTTCTGGTGCTCACACTACTGATCGCAGAGCTACAATATTTGGCAGATGAGTACCTGGGACTCTACTGATGTACATCTCACCGAGAGTTTTAAGAATTTGGAATTTGAATTTTTAATTTTTTTTTTTTTTTTTTTTTTTTTTTTTTTTATATAATTTTTAACATTGGCTTCTCTGTTTCATTTTTCTAAATATTATTCTTTCATTTCGGTCATCTGCGTATCATAGCAACGGCTATTATATTACTCATTCTTTTTTTTTTTTTTTTTTTTTGTTATTCATTCCTTTGAAGGCGAAATATCCCCCCCCCCTTTTTTTTAAATTTATTATGTTTATTGAAAATCAAATGGTAATGCAGTTGAAAAAATTAAGTATATTTAATTTTAAATTTAAAAACATATTTATAATAGTTACGTTTGTGTATAATTTATTATTTTTATAATATAACAACTTATATTTTTCATTTTTCATTTTTTTTCTACTTAATCCCTTTGAAAAGGACTTTTAATTATTATTATTATTATTATTAATAGTATTTATTGAAAAAAAAATGGTAGTATATAGTAAAAAAGATTAAACATATTAAATTTTAAGTTCAATTAAAATGTAGTCTTTATTTATTTAATTTCTGTAAAAAGAAAATCTACTTTTACTTTTATTTATTATATTGCTCGGAATCATATAGTAATTTAGTGTAAAAATTGAGTGCTATAAAACACATGATTCCAAAACTTAAAATATTTAATAGGTGATGAGATACAGATATTATTTAAAATCGCTGTTTTTAAATAATAGCTGATACACCTGTCATCAATAAATGCTCAGATTAAAGTGCCCGGGAAATACCTTTCTGTATTCAGTGGGGACCGGATACACAAAGCAAGGTTCTAAAATATTTCAATGTTTTTTTTTCTAAAATATTTCAATGTTTTTTTATATAATGCTATATAAGAAATAAATGGTGATTCAATTCTTTTGAAACTTTATTTAAATATATTGATCAGCGTCGTATATAAGTATTTTGATTTTAATACACTGACGCATGTATGGCAATACATAATTTCTAATGTACTTTTTTCAATACTTTCTTTACACTCTTCGAATAATATTTTCATATATAATAATTTAAAACATGATTTTAGTACAGTTCCACGCCTGTTATTACAAACACCTATTGTACGTATATTTGTACTCGTTTTATCTTTTCTTTTTCTAAACAAATTTAATTACTTTCCGCCAGTGCACATATATTTTTCTCACTTATTAATATTATTATGTAACTATAATTAATAGAGAACAGAAATAATTTTACAAATAAATGGTCATACTTTTCTAATATTGAATGAAAAAGAAAAGTATATAATTATAAAGAATTCTCATCACTTTAAATGTTTTTTACCGTTAAAATATGCTGACCTAAAATAATATAATGCAGTTTAGGCAATATTTTTGGTACAAATCAATTTAAGTTTATCTGTCTTTAGAGATGTACAGAAATAATTCAGTAGAGATGTACGTAGATAATAGAACAATGAATTAGAAAAGAAATTATATGAGAAAGGTATCTAAATCTTAAAAATCATTTTTCAATAAATCTTTATCTTTTATTTTTACAAAGATGTCAAATTTATAAATATCTAAATTATATTTATCGCAAAAAATATTTTGAAGATAATAATAATAATAATAATAATAATGTCAAATTACGGGGACAAAATCAATATAATATTTTATAATATTTAAATAAATACCCTAATATAATTCTGAAACAATCACATAAATATTGAAACAAAATAAATCCCCATAGGATATTTAATATGAAGTATTTTGAATTGAAATTAAATTTCCGAACTTAAAATTCCAAAGAAAAACTATTTATGGATTGCATTAATATGAATATCTATAATTTATATTCTAAAACAAATCTAAATAATCTTAATGTAATCTTAGAAAAAAAAAAATGAACTATCCATTTTTATATTTAAAAGATAAAATCAAATAAAAATCTAGAATATCTTTCGTAAATGCCTCTGGGTGTTTAATATCGTATTTGTAAGAAGATTTATTAACGATTTTTGAAAGAAATGTAGTTTGTAATTTAACATAGTTTCAGTAATTTTGTAATATATTTTTGTATTGTATTTTAATTCCTAGATAGATATTTCCTAATCAGTGGTATAACTACTTAGTTTATTCAATGATTAGAATATCTTTCGGTGTCATTTTTTTTGAATAGATTGTAGAAATTACATCATACAAAAACTCAGTAATAATTTAAGACAATTTTATACATGATACGAGTTTATATATTTACGAATGGCTATTCAATTTAAACATTCGTGTTATGGTTGCGAGTAATACAATAGATTTAAAAGACACTTTTATAGAATTTCTATTATTTAATATCTATTAATAACTATTTGGAAAAATAGATTTTTAATCAAAAAATTAAAGAAAAATTAATTTGGAAAATTATTTTTTAACGTACCTGTATTACAAAAAATTAAATATAGTGTGGATTGATTATTAATAAATAGTATTTTAATTAAAAAAAATATGAACATTTAGAATGTTAATTCATATGAAGTTTATCCGATGGAAATTGTTTATTATTTTTTAAACGTAATTTAATTAAATACAGTACTTTGTTAAATGGTCAGTATAAAATTATAGTGCGAAATATTTGATGCATGATTTAGGTATTTTTGTTTTATATATTCCAGCTCTACGATCAATTAAATCTAATTGAGGAAGATTTGTAAATTAAATTACTCAAATTTTAAAAGCAATGTTGAGTGAAAAACAACGTTGATTAAGTTGCATACAGATTATTGCATATGGGTAGTTAAGTCATTATATATCGCTCGACAGATGGCACTGCTGAGGTGTAATATGTCGTGCCTAATGAAAGACTATGGTTATTAAATAGATATTATTAAAAAAAAAAAGTGTGTGAGTATTGAACTACGCAAAACGTGTATTCAAATCTAATGTTAAATCTTTTTTTTTTTTTTTTTTTTTTTTACTGACTTAGTTATTTTATTTGTTAACTCAGAGATGTCTTTGGTATATATAATGATAGAGCGGGATAATGGCCACAGAATATTTTTTTTAATATTTTTACGTTATTTTATGTAGTGGATTTTATAATTCCCCATAAAACAAAACTAATCTCTGTATAGATAATAATATTTGCCCAAAGTGATATAATAAAGTTATTATCGAGAGATGGGACACATTAAATATTTAATGCAAGATGCAATGAAAATTACATCCCCCCCACCCCTCCGAAAATAAAATGAAAGCGATATATTGAAATAACGCTTTAATAAAAACAAATTCATTCATTTTTATAACATTTAAACATATTAAACAATGGGGAAAATAACTATACATGCGAAATGTATTTTACCAACATCAATAAACAACACGAGGCAATAAACTTTTTCCCTTTTGAATGTCTAAAATTTATTTGAAATAAAAACGCACAAAGAAATTTTTAAACAATTTTAAAATGTGATATTTACGTATATTAATGTGTAAAAGAGTGCAATAAATTATTACTTTAAGGTTAAGTGTCCTATATTTTGTTATCTTAAATTTTCAGCTGCATGAAATAATAAATTACTTTTGGGGCCGCCTTAGAATGCCTTGCGGTGGAAAATAAATTTTTGATGCGTCTTTGCTTCAATGAGGATAATTTGCTATTTCTCTTCATGTAAAAGAAATCACATTTTTCATTTTTCATGTTACCTAAAAATGATTTCACTGCTTCTTTTACTGTTCGGAATAATAATATCGTCATAAAATATACTAAGATTTAGAACTCTATAAAAGAAATATTTTTCCTCAATTCTTCTTTATTTTAATATAGATAATCATTCTTAAGAGATTATGTTACATATGTAAGAGATTATTGCGTAAATGTTTTATCTATTTTGCACAATTTGTGTATTAGTTAGGTATTTGCATAAATTGTGTATTTTTTTTTAATGTTAAGTCTTTAATAGTATTATTCATTCACAAATAAAAGATTAAGATATGATATATCAGCGCATTTAAATATTTATTCCCCATACAAAAACTCATTTTTTTTCTGTCATTAATATATTTTTTCAAGCAATTCCTGCATTACTAAATTTGCTTAAAACGTTAGAGTATAAATACTTTTTGATTTTTTTAACTATTATATCGCAATAAAAAGAAGTAAATTGAGCTATGGGCAAAAACTGTTACCAAAGTATGATACTGCATGTGGGTGAAATGTTTGCAAACGATTGGACCATTTATCCACCCAACTTCCCTTTACAACCTTTGACCAAAAAAAAAAATAAATAAATAAATAAATAAACGATTGTTTTAACGTCGGCCTATGTAAATTTTAAGTATATTTAAAAAAATCATGTTTAAAACACACACAAAAATTTATTAAAAATTGTTCACAAAGCTTTTCGCTACAACATTGTAGCATCTTCAGGTAAAATATATCAAAAATAACAACTTGCAGCGTAGTTACGTAATTACGCTGCAAGTTGTTAAAGGAACCCTTCTGTCTTCACTCACAAAATTCTATATCTTCTACAAGAATTTATGACATATATCCCTAGTGTGAACCTACTGGAACTCAATTTGATTTTCTAAATTCATGTAACTGTGCTGTAAGGTATTATCGGAAAACTCCAGACTTCTTTTTCAAAAGTATGTATATTCTACAGGATTTGGACATGTATCCCTAGTGTGACCCTACTGGAACTCAACCTTGTTGTCTGAATTTATACAACTAATGGACTTATCATATTTTGCACACGCTACTTTTTTTTTTTTTTTTTTTTTTTACTATAAGCGTAACGAGCTACTTTATTATATATATAATGCTGTCTACTCTTTTCTCGTGTAAAAACATTATCTGAAGATGCTACAAAATTGAATCGAAAAGCTTTGTGAACAATTTTTAATAATTTTTTATACGTGTTTTAAAGTGTTTTTATACTATGTTAACACTTCATTGCAATACGAATTTTAAACTTTTAAGAGTTTTAAATTTTAATTATATAAAGTTTGTTTGTTGGGATATATCAATGATTTTTCTAGATCACAATATATATGATTCAATTAGTTCACATAAAGTTCGTTTATAAATATCGATAATTATAAGATTATGTATTTTTACGTAATAATAAAATCAATTTCTATCTTAATATATATATATATTCTTATCATGTGGTCTTGCAGAGGTTTTAGATAGTTGGTCGCACGTAAAACTTGTCTCAATTGGAATTAGTAGTTTCTGATCTTTATTACTGTTATTTTTGTTTAATCAATTTGGAAATTTCCTTTTTTCAATATACTTTTCAGATGTTATATCAATTATATGTATTCATTTCTTACAACAAATACGTGTATTTATATTACTTTCTATTTTATTTATTTTCTAGTTGTTCTACATATTGTCACTAAATCTCTTTGCATTAATACGAAACTTGCTATTTCTAACTCAACATGCTTTAACATAGGCAACTGAATAAAATTTATCAAATTTTGAAACAGTACATTTTTTAGATGGGTATTTGCACATTTTATGTTATATTGTTTCTTATTTCTTTGTACTGTTTTGCTGTATCATTGATTTTATTTTTTATTTTTTTTTTTTCGGATGTTGAAGTCATTGTATAGAATCAATGATTTCTCTTCAAATTTATTTATGATAAATAAGTTGCTCTTTTATTGATCCACCTTTTTTATTTTCAGCATTTTAAATTTTAGTTTAATATTGCAAGTATTGCTTCTTTTCAGTGATTTTTTTCTAATCATGTCTATCTCATCTTTTTAAATCTTGTTAATATTCTATTTGTTTGCATATATACACAAATTTTGCATATACACTACGTTACATGAATTATTACGTTACATTGACATATGTGTTTTTGATTGTCATTTTATAGCACAGTATCTTTTTTTTCTTATCTTCTCTGTATATATATGAATATATTTACCATCAAAACATTTTTCATCTTAACTGACGTATTTCCAAGAATATTTGCTGAAAGTGCATAAAAAAGATAATAGCTTTATTATACTGAAGTTAATATTTTTTTAATGTTTAATAAATTATCTCAAAATATTTTTAGAATAGTATACGTTTCGTGGTACATGTCAACATCTCGTATAAAATGTATTTATTTAATCAGTACTGAAAAAATAAGTTAAAATATTGCTGGACTGAAATACTTTAAATGAAATATAGAATAATTTTAATTAACCATATTAAGACGGTAAACAAAAAAATATGTATTTCACAACTTAAATTATTGATTTAGATTATGGGAATCTTTATTTATTTATTTAATTATTTATTTAATTTAATTTTAATCCCTTAACTGCCCCAGCCCGTCTTGTCGAAGTATGATCCTTTGTATTACGCTGCTACCAGTGAAATTAGTCTCACATATTTAAAAAGCAATAGTGGCAGGAATCGGAGAGGGAATGTTTCTGCAACAAAGACCACATAACTCCA